>VSDK01010156.1:0-41385 GCA_009767595.1 Symbiodinium kawagutii | reverse complement strand
GTGGTGGCCGACACTGGGAGATGGACTGGGTGGGCCACTTTCAACTTAATCATACAAATTTGGAGTCATACTGATCTATTACTATATTCAGTTGCTGGTTGTAAGCATGACCAGTTGGCTCAAGGCTAGCGCATTCATTATCTTGCCCTGGGAATAGCTGCAGCTCTTGCCAGTCTTCCCCAAGCCTCGGTTCAGCTGATCTGCAGCAAGGGGTGATTGGGGACCACGGGAATATGGTGGTTTCTCAAAATAGGGTACCCTCAAAAATGGTTGGTTTGTTTCTATGTGAATGCTTTGAACGAGGATGATTTGGGTGTACCCCTATTGTGATAAACGCTCATACAGCTAAATTGTGTCAAACCGTAAGTCACATTTTATGCTAATTGTAAGGAATCTTCCTAACCAGCAACCAGTGCACTGCCCAAACTAGCAATAACTCAACCGACTCAACCAATGATTCGTAGCTTTTGTCAATATGATAGGTTTTTATCTGATCGTTGGTTTACTACACACGTACTTCAACGCCGGCCAACTAGCCAAGCAGCCAACTCAAAGACAGGGTACTGGCACTGGACCAGGATTGAGCCGCAGCCATAAGCATAAAGGGTTCTTGGTCATAGTGAAGAATTGTTGCCGATGGTTGACTCATGCTTAGCGATGGTCAGTCAACGGTGATATTGGTCGTAATTGTTTGATTGGAGTGTTGTTATATGTTATATTGATATTGTTGTTGCATTGACCATCATGAAACAACACACCGTGCTCAAACGTGATGGAGCATTATCATTCATGTTCAACCGCTTGAACCAGTGTTTGTTATTGTTTGGCTACTGTAGATTGCTACCCTCCAAGAATGCTTAAGTGGTATGAAACAGTCGAACAAGCATGCAACAACAATCATTACCCATTGCAATCAATCGTTATTGGTTGACCATGGACAACCATCGTTAATGGACGTGAACCACCATTTCTCAACATCACCCATCATCAAGCAACTCTTACGAGCTAACCATCATCAACCACCCATCATTAGCCAACCATCGTTCACCATGTGCCCAGCGTTAGTGGCTTGCAGACCACTCAGGTACTGCCGGCGGGGGGGCGGCGGGGGGGGGGGGGGCGACAGCACCATGGTTGGCACCTGTGGAATGAACTGCCTGGGGAGAAGATGTTGTAATGGGGTTTCACCCGTGCATACCTGGATACTTGGATGTGGTAACTTGTAACATTCACCGTGGTTAGGAATCATCTTAAGGTTGTTTATCATCGTATTGCTCGTCCTGGATGGGCCCAGGGATATATTAAGCGATTAATCCCATTCACCATGATCAGTTGCAGGGTTGTTTCAGCCAATCCACTTGTTACGGTTCTTTACCATGGTACTTATGGCCCAGTTTCAGCTCCCCCTGCACATCCAAGTAGTTAACCCCACCGAAGTTGTAAGTTAGTGGCATAGATGGTTCGGGACCTTTCATATTGGCTTGGGACCAATAGTTGGCACTGGGCAACTCTTGGTCACGTACTTTACTTCAATCGTTTGGTACAGGGAAAATTATCAAGCAGCCACAAGAAGTGCTGCTTTTCTAAGATTGGACATGGATCACGCCCAAATCATTGATGCTTTACCAGTTGAAAATGATCCAACTTTTGGGCGTCGTTGCGGATTCCCTTGGTCTACCGCGACCAAACCATCAACATGAACCTATGGGTTTGTCCATTAAATGGTGGCACCCCCCCAACCATCCCTCAATGATCGTGATTCATAGAGAAACCAACCAGCTATGGGGGTACCACACTTTTGGACTAACCCACATGACTAGTCAATATTGACAACGTGATATTGATATGATATGTGTGATAAAGTGACATGATGCAAACCAATACATCTCATGTCTTGATGTCTTTAACATGTGTCTTTATGTCTTCAAGATGGCCGCAGTCTTCAGGGGCGAAAGGAAAGCCCGTCAGACAACAGCTCTTCAAGCCAAGACACTTCGTCCGATGAAGAGAGAGAGAGAGAGAGAAGCTCTGTGGTGCTGGAAAGGCTATGAAAAGCGAAAGGAGAATGAATATGAACCCAGTGAAGCGCATTCGGCGCTATGTCGACGTCGAGGACTTTCTGGGGTTTGACCGTGGGGCGCCTATGTTCTGACAACTACACGAAGCTGGCTTGGGGCAAGCAGAGAACCTTGATGAGGTACCATTTTGCTTTAACGGACCCGCTGAAGAAGTTGGAGCCGGCTTGAAGGCAACTCAAGTTTCTTCGAGCGACGTGCCAAGCATCCCCGGGTCAAGGCGATTGGCCCATGTTGATATGGATCGTTTGGGCAAGACTTTCACATTAGTTTATTATTATCTATGTATTTTTCATTTATCGATCATGTTTTTATCTTTTATTTATTTATCATGTGTTTATTGTTTTATGTTTCTTATCCGGCGGGTTTCTGGCAGAAATGCGAGAATCTTCAAAAACTTGAGGTTTTATCATTTATTTATCATTTTTCCATCATTGATTTTTCTCGTTTGTTGACATTTATTTCTCATTTGTTTATCGTTTTCTGTTTTTTTTAATCTGGCCAGTCGCCTGGTAGACATGCAACAACCTTCAATGTTTTCATTTGTTTTCTCTTTTTTTCTGACCGGTTACCTGACAGAAATGCGAAAACCCCCAAAAACTCGAGGGTTTTACCATTAATTTAGATTTCTTTATTCATGTGCACAGCTAACATGTATTTTTTTCCAGCTTGTGCTGGCTGGGGTGGATGCCGGTGTTTTTTGTTGCCTTTATCATTTGTGTTTTTGTTAGTGTTGTTATGTTATGTTTCTTATTTCAATACTGTTCTTTCTTTCGAGGATTTATTCCGACTACTACCACGCTGGGGGCTGACCCGCCTGACCCACCTGACCCGCCTGACCTTGTAGAACTTTGGGCTCAAAGAGTGCATGATGACGCGGCCAGTGATGGGAATAGATATCGCCGGCCGGAAACCGGTGGTCATCATTCCCCACTAGTTGGTCGCTTATAATATTGTATCGAATTCATGGAGCGGAAGGCCTGGTGGATTGGGGGAGCGACCTGAAGTCCACTATCGCTTTCGGCTGGGCCAGAGAAGCCAGAAGAACCCATAAGAAGCATAGAACGATTGAAAACCAGCATCATCGTGATTCAATATTGTTTTTTCTTTCCAGGATTTACTCCGACTACTACCACGCTGGGGGCTGACCCACCTGACCCACCTGACCTTGTAGAACTTTGGGCTCAAAGAGTGCATGATGACGCGGCCAGTGATGGGAATAGATATCGCCGGCCGGAAACCGGTGGTCATCATTCCCCACTAGTTGGTCGCTTTTAATATTGTATCGAATTCATGGAGCGGAAGGCCTGGTCGATTGGGGGAGCGACCTGAAGTCCACTATCGCTTTCAGCTGGGCCAGAGAAGCCAGAAGAACCCATAAGAAGCATAGAACGATTGAAAACCAGCATCATCGTGATTCAATATTGTTTTTTCTTTCCAGGATTTACTCCGACTACTACCACGCTGGGGGCTGACCCACCTGACCCACCTGACCTTGTAGAACTTTGGGCTCAAAGAGTGCATGATGACGCGGCCAGTGATGGGAATAGATATCGCCGGCCGGAAACCGGTGGTCATCATTCCCCACTAGTTGGTCGCTTTTAATATTGTATCGAATTCATGGAGCGGAAGGCCTGGTCGATTGGGGGAGCGACCTGAAGTCCACTATCGCTTTCAGCTGGGCCAGAGAAGCCAGAAGAACCCATAAGAAGCATAGAACGATTGAAAACCAGCATCATCGTGATTCAATATTGTTTTTTCTTTCCAGGATTTACTCCGACTACTACCACGCTGGGGGCTGACCCGCCTGACCCACCTGACCCACCTGACCTTGTAGAACTTTGGGCTCGAAGAGTGCATGATGATGCGGCCAGTGATGGGAATAGATATCACCGGCCGGAAACCGGTGGTCATCATTCCCCACTAGTTGGTCGCTTTTAATATTGTATCGAATTCATGGAGCGGAAGGCCTGGTGGATTGGGGGAGCGACCTGAAGTCCACTATCGCTTGCGGCTGGGCCAGAAGCATCTGAACAGGGAGAGTATTTGCGCGGGTCCCAAGAGCCGGATGGTGAGTTGCGGATCGATTCGATCTGGCATGCTTAACCCTACAATGTTGGAAAACAACTTTTTTTTGCAGGAAATTCGGTGCCTGTAAGCCATCTTTTTGTATTAGCATCTTTGAAAGTACGTGTTTTGTAGTAACGGTTTTTTTCTGACCCCCTGGGCAATCTTTTTGTAGAGAATCTTCCTTTGTACTTTTCAGTGTGAAGTAAGCATTTCTGTACCATTTTGCAGTGATCATGAAATTTTACCTTTGTATAAATCAGTAGGTCCCCAAGTAATAGGTCCCCAAGACTTTTGTTTGGGGACCTATCATTTCATGGGAGTTCATGATTTCTTGGGCCCCCCAGTTAAAGACCGAAAGAATACAGTATTGTTTACGCAGTTTCCTGCCGCAAATTACCACATCTCTACAAGAACCAATAGGTCCCCAAAGCTCTTGTTTGGTTGATTTTGGTTGGGTTTCATCTTATAACACAGTGAGCATTTGCATCCGACCGAGCAAAGAGATTTTGTGTAATTCAGTTAGATTCAGGGGTTTGATCTACAAAATGATCAGGCCATTCTAAGACATTACTTTTGTAGAGAATGGGTTTTCATTTCGGGGTGCAACAGAAATAAAATGAGTGAAATCCTTTTGTAGAAAGGGTTTTCCTATGTAGGAGTGACGGATGGCCCATCCTCTTGTAGATGCGATTGTTGTTCGCTGATCTTTTTGTAGCACGCTACTTTTCTGATGGTGTGCACCCTATTTTGTACTACAAAAGGGGGGGTCACCACCTACAACCCTAAATTCAAACACCTATCCCCGACCAGTATAGACCGAACCCAACGTCCACTTAGACTCCTTCTAAGTGGGCGTCGGGCGCCGGTTGTACCGGTCACTCAGGCCAGCCTTTTTTTTTGGCCAGGTATGATGTGGCCTGAGCCTTGTTTGGGAGATGCAGTGTGGAGAAAGACTGCCTGTTGCCTAAAAATTGTTCAAATAGCGGGGAGCCAACCACTGAAGGCACGCCTAGTCGGACTTCCATTGGTGAAAGGTGAAAGTGGGTTCCACTGATGAAGTTGGGATTTCTGCATGCATCCTGTGCGCCTCTTGCAGATGCACCTCTTGCAGACGTGGGCTGTACGCGGAGTTCCATCGGGATCTGCATTTGATGGACATAAATTGAAGTTAGGTTAGGTTTATGATGCCAACTTCGATCTCCTATGTCAGAGTTCCGTTGTGATTTACCAAAAAACATCCACATCCCAATGTTGCAAAACCATACATGAAAACCGGAGTTACATGGGGGAAGTTGTCGATGACGATTTTCTATCATTATCGTTATCATTGCATTATCCCAGGATTATTCTTAAAGAACATGGGATTTTTGATGATGATTAATGACTGTTATTGCTTGTTATTGCTGACCATCAACCAATGGACTGTTGATGATCTGTGGCAGCCAGTTGAATCCTGTTAAGACTCTAAGTAGATTGACCTCTTAAGTGGAAAACCCAACCAATTCTAGTGGTTTATCCTGTAAGGCAGGTTTCGGCATGTCAATGAGTTGATGCAGACCTTTTGGTGCTGATCGACTTGAACCACTAGGCTTGAGCTGATCCACTTTGAAAGAATCCAATGTTTTCAGTTTCAAGAAGTTTCAATTTATCATTTTCGACGAGAATTCCATCAATGCACCACTGCATTGAACTATCTTCGTTCCTGTCCCACTGAGTCGCCAAGCAAATTGGGTTGTGGTTCATTTTGACAGGTTCCGGTTGATCCGATCTCATTTTGGTGATGGAGTGCCTCAAGAAGTTCCCGACACAATGTGTAGCACACGATGTTGAACGCTATCTGTGATCATAATGCAGGGAATGATTTTACCAAGTGCATTTAATAGATGTAGTATATTTAGTAGATGTTAGATGTAGTATACCGAGTATTTAGTAGTTAGTTTGATCTGGTGCGAACACATTGACCCTCAGCACTCCTTGTGTTCCTTCGTTTTTGTGGTCGTGGTAACGCATGATCTTCACAGGTGGCGCCGGAGTCAGAAATGCAACAAATCTTCTCGATGAACTCTCGAGCACAACCTTCACTAGTAGAAACAACAATGCCATGCACATAAGTCTGCGACATGAACCCAACAGTTTCGTTGAGAAACAGAGAAACGTAGTGAAAATATAGCTGGATCACACTGGCTTCATGTGGAAAGTGGTATACCTAAGTATTGGCATTCTCAAGATGCGCTGTTGGCTGATGGCCTCGGTTGAATGTTTCACACGTTTTAGTGGCTGAGTACTGAGTGATCATCCAGTAGTTCCATTGAAGGTGAGTGGTTCGAAGGGATGTTTGCTGCAGATCATTCTCCGTTTCGATGTTTTAATCTTTGACGCCCAGCATTCCTTCAATAGTGTTGCTTCTTCCCCACACCCCGAAGTGGTGGATTTCCAGCATTTGTGTGGTCCTGCACCTCATGGAAAACCAACATCACAGGGTGGCAACCTGCACTTGAGGCGCGCCTGTCGACGGCAAGCACTGATGAAGCGACAGAGGTCCCATCTGTGGATCCAAACCCAATAGATTCAGATGAAATGAGGGAAGAAGAGGAGAGAAGAAGAGAGAAGGAGATGAGAGAAGAAGAGGAGAGAAGACGACAAGAGACGAAGATGAGAGACGAAGATGAGAGAAGAAGAGAGAAGAAGAGGAGAGAACAAGAGAGAAGAGGAGAGAAGAAGAGGAGAGAAGAAGAGGAGAGAAGGAGATGAGAGATGAAGATGAGAGACGAAGATGAGAGAAGAAGATAAGATAAGAAGATGAGAGAAGAAGATGAGAGAAGAAGATGAGGTAAGAAGAGGAGAGAAGAAGATGAGAGAAGAAGATGAGAGAAGAAGAGGAGAGAAGAAGATGAGAGAAGAAGAAGACAAGAAGAGGAGAGAAGATGAGAGAACAAGATGAGAGAACAAGATGAGAAGAAGATAAGAGAAGAAGAGGAGAGAAGAAACAGTGATCCTTCAAAATCCATCTCTCATGGCCGCGTGTAGCTTCGCAGGAAGCTCCATGGAGTTGGTACCAGAATGCGCGGGAAGCTTCTGTGGGGATGAAGGGCTAGTGGTTGCGCTCGTATCCATTACTGGTAATGGTTAGCGGTTAATGCCTGGTAAGTTTCATCCTAATTGCAGCCATGACTGATTTACTATTTTTGAGTGAATGACTCGTGCTAGTCCATGGTGGCTATGACCAATGAAAGATATGTCAGAGAGAATGTCAGAAGATATGTCAGAGAGAATGTCAAAAGATATGCCAGAAAGAATGTCAGAGAGAATGTCAGAAGATATGTCAGAAGACATGTCAGAAAGAATGTCAGAAGATATGTCAGAGAGAATTCAGAAGATATGTCAGAAAGAATGTCAGAGAGAATGTCAGAAGATATGTCAGAAGACATGTCAGAAAGAATGTCAGAAGATATGTCAGAGAGAATGTCAGAAAGAATGGCAGAAAGAATGCCAGAAGAGATGTCAGAAAGAATGTCAGAGAGAATGTCAGAAGAGATGTCAGAAAGAATGTCAGAAGAGATGTCAGAAATAATGTCAAAAGATATGTCAGAAAGAATGTCAGAGAGAATGTCAGAAGATATGTGAGAAGACATGGCAGAAGATATGTCAGAGAGAATGTCAGAAGAGATGTCAGAAAGAATGTCAGAAAGAATGTCAGAAGATATGTCAGAAAGAATACCAGAGAGATTGGCAGAAGATATGTCAGAAAGAATGCCAAAAGATATGCCAGACAGAATGTCAGAAGAGATGTCAGAGAGAATGTCAAAAGATTTGCCAGACAGAATGTCCGAGTAGAAAGTTGTCAGAAAGAAGGTGAGAAGATGTGCCAGAAAGGATGTCAGAAAGAATGTCAAAAGGTATGCCAGAGAGAATGTCAGAAGACATGTCAGAAAGAATGTCAGAAGGTATGCCGGAGAGAATGTCAGACAAAAGTGGAGTCAATAAGCGGTGATGACATGACATGGGGGGGATCACTCGGAGTAAAGTAATTGTTCTGTTTTTGGGATTGGTTTGTTGACCGGTATTTTTGACCACCATTGATTTCATACGTTTATTGATTTGTTGCTTATTCAAATCCCCTGCTACTAACATTAGGAATTCCATCCATGGGTTATACCAGAAAATCTTGCTGTATCTCCAGTGATGGTGGATCTGACCAAGTCATGTGGTATCCTCCGTCCATCGTGCTTCGGCCACGGCTCAAAGTGGTCAACCTCCAAATGGGTCCTTTCAGGGGAACCCTCTGATTCTTGGATTACTTCCTTTCGCCGCGAATCCATGTGTTTATCTTGCGAATGGCTGTTGTCGGCATGATTTTTATTGACAAAGTGTTGGGACCAGCAAGATTGTTGGTGATGCTTGAACATCCTTCAGAATGCTTCAGCCGTGGTTCAACGTGCTTCGAACACCAACCAGAACCAACCAGTGCTGCTTGTTTCAGTGGCTTGGATTCCACGGCTCCAACGATTGGCGCTAGGCCCGACCGGCGGATCTGCTTCCTTTCGGGAGCTACTACCGCACTCATATCCTGAGCAAGCCTTAGCCTTCGAGGTGCGATCGTAAGGAGTGGAGGAGATCAAGGGTATTAGAGCTGTGGTTGCCCCTAACCCTTATCTTCATGAATCATTGAGGTCTAGGCCAGCTGCAATGAGCTATCAGCAGCTCTCCAGTATTAGTCATTTTTTGGTGAGCTTTCCACTGGAATACGGACGGTATAGGTTGTGAGAGTCGGGGGTCAAAGTTTTTGGGCAGGTACAATTGAATTGAGTGGCTGGTTTCCATTCAAAAACTGAGGTCGGCTTGGGTAACGATCTGATCAGAGGCACTAGTGCGACAGGAGGAAGTCGCATCACTCGCTTTAAGGTTTGAAGATGTTTGTGGTTCTGACGCAGCAGTGATTGTTGTGATGACTGTTGTGGTGTAGTGACTGTAGTCGAACTAGTAGCTTTCAGATGTTGACTCGTGTTATAGTATACATAATGTACCTAGAAGCCTTTTTGATAGCTGAATGATTGGGCATCGCCATACGCTGACTACCGGCAACTTGCAAATGGATTCCTTGGGAAGCTTGATCCTTCATGATCACGCGAGATTTCTCACCACTAAAGATCTCTAAAGATACCTTGGTTGCTGATGTTGGGAGCTATGTTGTGCGTCGTGTCCATGACGCCAGCTTGGCACAGCATAGTGATCTTCCCCAGTCGTCTCGGTCAACTGGAGGGGTGACGCCAATGAGCAACAGAATCAGCGCCGGATGCTTTTCCCAACCTTCCCAATCCCCTGGTGAGAAGTCGATTGGTCAATTGGAGGTCCCACAAGGGTTGCTTTGTTCAGTCATGAGGACACAGCTCTAGGGGCCACAGCTGACCCCTGGGATTGCCGCTGCACTGGACACCTGGACCACTGCTCCCTTCGAAGGCTTTACGTTGGCTTCCAGCCGACAGTGCCCGAGGCCGCTGCTGCGGCAAAGCAGGTGTGGCAGATGAGAGGAAGGGGTTTCACTGGTGGATTGGGGTCGTTGGTTGGAAACCGATAAGAAATGGAGACGGTTGGAGAAGATGAATTTATTGCTCACGTTTGGAATGGTTTTGTTTTTTCAACCAGGCATCTACGTGCACATACAGGCATTCTATCTGACATATCTTCTGGCATACCTTCGGGCATTTTACCTGACACGTACTTCTGGCATACCGTCTGGCATTATATCTGACGTATTCTTCTGAGATTCTTTCTGACATATCTTTCTCACATGCCATATAACAAGCACTTCTGGCCGAGTACTGGCGGTTGAGGTGGTGCACACTGAGCTCAGACACTCGCGGTTGAGGTCCAGCGGTGCACGCTGAGCTCGGACAGCGGCGGTTGAGGCCCAGCGGCGCACAGTGAGCTCGGAAATTTGCAGTTGACGCCCAGCAATGCACACTGGGCTCGGACAGCGGCGGTGGAGGTCCAGCGGTGCAAACTGAGCTCCGACATTCGCGTTTGAGGTCCGGCGGTGCACACTGAATTCGCGGTTGATGTCCAGCGGCGCACGCTGAGCTCGGAGATTGTCCGGTTGAGGTCCAGCGGTGCACACTGTGAGGTCCAGCGGTTCACACTGAGCTCGGGCTTTTCCGGTTGATGTCGAGTGATGCTCACTGAGCTCGGACATTCGCGGTTGAGGTCCAGCGGTGCACGCTGAGCTCGGAGATTCGCGGTTGAGGCACACTGAGCTCGGACAGCGGCGGTTGAGGTCCAGGCTGCACACTGAGCTCGGAGATTCGCGGTTGAGGTCCTGCGGTGCACACTGAGCTCGGACATTGGAGGTTGAGGAGGAGGAAGGACGGAAGGGCTCAGGGACCGAAGGGTCGCAGATAAAATGTAACAAGCCTGACAGGTGGGGAAAAAGACGCCATCCTGTTGAACCAAGAGGAGTTTTTGTGGAACTGCTTGTTTCATGCTCCACTTCATTGTTTCAAACATTCTCACTGTACTGTACTCCATTATTCTTCACTATACTTCACTTTTCTATACTATGCTATGGTAAACTAGACTATGCCATAACTGTTTTTTTACAATTTAGCAATATCATGCAAAGCATTCCCTTGCGTTGCCTGCTCCTCGTTTGAATGCAAGGGCGTTTGGAAAACTGCCTCCAAGAAGAGAGCAAAGTGCCGCTCCCAGGAGGATGCGCGAATACATTGACACTAGCGCAAGATGGAGTCAGACCGAGCTTCACAGATGATTTCACACCTTAGCTGCGTGATATTGATGTCAAATATACCCAATCACCTAAAAATGTCGGTTGTTGTTGCCCTTTTTTTCCCATGTTGGTGTTTTGCTGTTTTTGTGTTTCTGTGCTGGTAACTTTGCTCCGCCGAGTCCACATGACGGCCGCAACGCGCGGCAGCGCAAAAGAGCATCAGGCAGGCTTGTGTCAAAAAATCTCGTTGTACTATCTTAGATTATGCCTATATGCCTAAATATTACTTTTTATTTTATACTTTGCTTTGCTCACCATGTGAATCAAGGGCTTGTTAGAGCTTCACAAGCCTTTGATGCGTCGCCATGTGCTTCCTATGGCAAGAACCTAAGGAAGCAGCAAGAATCACCCGGTGCCAGTGATTCAGAGACAGAAATGCATGGTGATTCAATTGAGATTCAGTAGAGATTCATTGCGATTCATTCGGGATTCAGGAATTTTTCTGCCGAGGCCAGCGCCAAGGATCAAGAGAGACCTCACATCCAGTTGCTCCAGCTCGGCCAGCTGCGCCAGTCCTACTCTCCGGGCTGGAGACAGTTCAGTCTGAAACTCCATACATGTTCCTATCCAATTGCGCCACTGTGCTCAATATGTCTACTTTCCGCCCTCTGCGCCGGGAACAACATCATCACCAAGATCGGCTTGGCCAACGATTTTTCAATCCAGTCTAGCATGTCGTACCAATGACGGGGACTTCAAAAACTTTCAAAAAACCAACGGTTTTATCATTATTTTTCGTTTTTTCTTCAACCTTTTTGAACATGTGCTTCCTATTGTTGATTGTTTTCCGTTTTTTCTGGCCGGCTAGCTGGTCGAAATGCGAAAGCCTTCAAAATCTTCAGGTTTTTTCATTTACTGTTCGCTTTTCGATCATTTATCTATTTATCATGTTTTATGCGGTTCCCTTTTTTTTTGCCGGTTACCCAGTAGAAATCCGATCACCTTCACATTTTTTTTTAAATCATTTTTTGAGCATGTGCTTTTCAATAGTTTTTCATTGTTTTCCCTTTTTTCTGGCCGGTTAGCTGGTAGAAATGCGAAACCGTCAAAAACGGAAGGTTTGATCATTTTTGGATTTTTCGATCATTTGTTTATCATTTTCTATTTGTCCTCTGTTTTTTTTGGCCGGTTACCTGGTAGAAATGCGACGGCCTTCAAAAACGCGAGGTTTGATCAGTTATTTTGCGTTGCTTATAATTCATTTATGGTTTTTATCGTTTTATGTTTTTTCTGTTTTCGTTTTTTATCTATAGATGATCAAAAGATCACAATACTTGCGCATGGCTTACGAAAGATCAATAAATGTTTGAAAATTGTTTGGTTTTCCTTTCTGTCGCTACCAAGGTAATTCATCATGTTTTGGCTGCTTTGTTGAATTTTGTCACGCCATATTTAGGATCTGTGTTCAAGACGGTGCCCAACATTTCGCTAGGATTGGTAGCCAAAAATTAGATTGGGGTGGGCATGCTTAATGATGCAAGACTGTTGTAACTATTAATGTAAACCGTTGATGACATGGCCAATGATTGACAAGTATGTACCATGATTAACCATCCATTTTTCGTTTCTGATCATTATCGACCGGACTAGTTCTGATCCATTCCTAACAATTCATTAACCATGTTGAATGGTTTACCGCCACCATTGACCATCATCATGCACGAATCATTGTCAATCATGAACCATTCTGAACCACCATGAACTTGCATGCACCATTTGTGACTGGCCACCATTGAATGTGAACAAATATGAACGAATGTCCCATGTGGCTGGTGAATCTGTGGAATATTGTCCAAAAATAACTGGGTCACCACCACTGTTCTATTGTAATCACTGACCGTCAATAGCCATGATCCATTAGGTCGATTCGCCTGGCGCCGGACAATCCGCCATTTTGGAACCAATGGTTTTCCCAGTGAAACAGGCCGATTTTCCATTTTTTTCCGGCTATCCAAGTGAGTCTACCCGCTGGCAAACGTAGTGATTCCGTGGATGCGAGGTGTTTTTCAATGGCTCAACCGGCTGTGCCACGTTGAAGGACTTGCTTGGCACGGCTGCTCTCAGCTATGAGACTCGCACGATGAATGTTGACCACAGACGTTTGCACAAGTCATGTACGGCTTGAAGGTTATGACCAAAGGTTTTTCCATATGATTATTTTCTGCTATAGTTGGGTTTGTCATATGTGGCCATTTGTCAACATGAACCTTCTCTTTCTTTCTGAGCATCAAAGGGGTCGAATATAAACCATCTTAAAAAACACAAGCTGAATGTAGATGAACATCCCAACACTTGGACAATTGTGAGTCGTGAGCTGTTGTTCACAGTTGGGATGCCCTGGATTGAACCAGAGTTGCAGGTTTTGAATTACATGGAAACCAAGGTGGTTGCGGTATGGAGTTACATGCATATCAATACGTGTTTAAACCCATCAATACGTATGTTTTCTTTGCACGTATTGGAAAAAATAAGCGGCACCGTCTCTTGGGTAACTTGCTTGACATGAATGCGCATGTTTTATGAACCACGAAACTCCGCCCCATCTTTTCTGCACAAAAATGGGATTCTTCGTAGGAAAAAAACACCACCACACATCTCACCTCACCATCGGATGTGTTGGCTGTGCATGGTGCTGGGTGAGTTTTTCTCAGGATGATCAGTGCACATCGGGTAACCCCAGTGATGATCCCCAATTGTCAGACCTCGGCGCTGCCAGTTCTACTGGTTGATTAAGATGGAAGTACGAATGGAAATACGATAAAGATGGTTTTTTGACTTTACCCTGGTTGCTTTCCACTATGGCTGATTAAGATGTATAGTTGGACACGACCCATAGTGGTAATACCAATGCACAGCCCACACTGAACCATTCCCGCGTGTTTTGCACCTTGCCCTGGCAGCTGGTGCACCTGTATTTGTTGCAGTCGATAGATATCGATGTCATTTACAAAATTATCGCAGCGACGAAATCCTCCATGTTTGCAGTTTAAGCATCTATCATTCCACGTGCTTAGTCATGTCTATCATTGGCGGATCTATCATAGGTTTTCCTACAACTGATGTGACTTTCCCCCACCTGATGTGACTTTTGTAAACAAGGCCGTGCCATGGGGATGATGTGACTTTTCCCGCCTAATGTGACTTAAGTACGGCGGTTGTAAATGGTAAGTAAGTTAATAACAATGCATAGGATTATTCATTTAGAAATTGTTGGTAAATCAGTCTGGAAAAAAAAACTAATTGGCGATCCGCATTACTAAGTCCATATAACTTACCTATACTTGATGGATCTTGATGGTATATCACAACCTATTTGCAGTTGAGCCAATGACGAGTTTTAGATATTAGAGTGGACCTACCGTTATGTTGTTTCCTTGGTTAACCCACCTGGCGAAGATTGTGACGACCAAAGATTTCCGTTCTAAACTTGATTGTCGTGGTAGGGTATAGGTTTGGTCGTTGTATGTTTGAGAAAGCAACTATGTACTATAGTCATGGTATGCAAACCAACTCAGGGGAGATGCATCCCTCCTGCTATACCTGCAGATTCACTGAAAAACAGTGAATGTAAATCCTCCATTCATATCTGAAGGTTATCATTCTGTACATGTTCAATGGCAGGATTTCACCGCAGGTCAGGTCTGCACTAAACAAGGTTTGGCACTGCAACTGTTTTCGCCGCATGCCCCAACCTATGGACATGGGAAGGTGCCTAAGGAGGGAGGTATATCGAATCCTCACAAATGGAAGCAGCCTCTTGCTGGACGTCCAGGCTTTACCTTTTTGAAGGTTCCCACCACCAGCCATCTGAAATCGATTTCCCAAGCATGACATTACCCAACATGGTCAAACATGATTGACCTATACCAAACATGCGCATTTTGAGGCTTCCAATGTTCAAATCAGCAACTTTCCAAAGATGCTGAGGAGACGTGCGGATCGATCAATGTCTACAATGTAAGCGGACTTACCGTCGCCTCAGCTGCAGTTGGCGCTCGAGATTCGGTACTCATGGTTTCGTGGGTAGCCCTGTACGGTGAACCTTCACCCCCCAGTTGGCCGCGGGGACATCCAAGTAGGGGATTGGTCGCCATGAACGTCACTTTGGTAGCAGCGCTTGTGCAGCACCTGTTGAGAAACACAATGCTGCTTCTGGTGATGGACATAACAAGGGTGACTGGATGTTCTATGGGATGTATGTGTGTATAGTGTATACATGCATGTCTATTTTATATATTCAGGTTCATGGATCGCTTATACATGTTTACGATTTATATCAAGTTATACATACATGTCAATTCACAAATTTGTGAAGACATACAGTTCGCACCTAAGTCGAACATCTTTATGATTGTATATACCCTTTGATTCTGCCACCATTAAAGCAATGGTTGATTGATTTTGATAGATCAAACCCCTTCGTTGAACGAAGGGTTACACTTACAAAGAACCTTCCAACATTTGCTGTTGGAATCCCACGGGGTGCAGATATTGATATTATGGCCATGTGAGGGCCATGTGTCGAGCCATAGTGTAAGCACTGGGCCACCCCAAAAATAGATCGCTTACCAGTGGAAACCATGGGTTTTGTGGGTAACGGCTTGGCACATACTCATTATAGGACTTGAGTCTTCATACAATAATGATCCGCCCTATGTTTGCTACCATGCTCAACCAATTCGACATAAGGGCCTCGTGGCTTATCATAATTGCACGCTCATGGTCGCGAATTGACGGCGCCACAATGGTCAGCTGCTTGACCTTGATACCGAAACCCTCCCAGTGACCATGATAGATCCAACTGTTAATGGTAGTTTGTTAAGGCTCATTCATGGTTCACATAAGGGAACAGTAACCAACAACAATGTTAGATGACGATTAGTCATTTTTGGCCCACATCAATAAACCACCCTTAAATTAAGCTAAACGGCTTGTGGTTCAACATATCGGGATTAATATGGATCCGCCATTATCAAGCATTTGAAGGTGAAACACCAGGGTCACAATTTGATCCACCATGTTGGTTTCACCATTAAATGTAGGTTGGATCATATAAGATCCTACCATCATATATCTTTATGATGAACCTACGAGGAATCAGGAAGGCCCAGCTCCAGTGCCAAATACTTGAACCTGCTAGAAATGCGAGGTACCAGTGACCTGTGCCCTGTGCCACTGCTGAACTTGCCATAAATGACAACACTGTATTCTTTGTTGATATGTTTACCTACCTGTTGAGATGTTTACCTACCCATTTGTTGGTGGGTTAGTATTGACCCAACTCGCCCTCTACCCGGATCTTCTTTCGGGTTCAAAGTTCAGCCTGGCCGCAAAAATCAGCTGGAATGAGATTCGGGCAGAAAAAAAAACAACCTTTCGCCAGAAATCCAAAATCCGCATCATTCTGACACATTCTTTGTTCTCCAACATGTTGACTATGTGATGTTATATGAACCGTCTTCTGGATTTTGCAGACATTCCATTCTCTAACCATCAACGGGCCATCAATCTTTTCCTATTTTTGGCAGTCTGCAGGTGCCATGACTATCGGATTTTTTGGCTTCATGACTTTATTAGTTTGTATGGTGATGATGTTGATCGTGACGAGTGTAGCGAACATCCAGGCATGAAATAAAGCCTCAGACGTCACAATTAAACTCGAGCAGAAAATTTGAATGAATCTGGGCTGAAAAACTTTGCAGTGTGCCATTGGGATTTTGAAACCAAACGTTTATTGTGCAATGATTTGTGCGCAAGTGATGAATAGTGAGCTGTGGTGTGCCATGCGGTGTTGCTACCAAAGGCATGTTGTTTAGACTCATTGTAAGTTGTTTGAAATCATTGTGATTGAAGTCGTCCGTGCCATGCAGATGTAGATTGGAAACGCGTGCTTTCGATTCACATTCCCCAATAAAAGTGTTCAATGCTCATTTGGCGATGTGCCATGGGAAAGTGAATGTTTTGGAAACGTGTTTCGCATGTCATAAACTAGATGTGCCAATGGAAAAGATGGATTGCCATGACTTTGCCGGGTTAGGGGTCGTGGCGGTCTGTGCCAGTGGGATTTGCTGTCAAATCATGTCATTGCCGTGACTTTCCTGGTTGACAGTAGGCTGTAGAAAATGTCAGTAAACACAGCTAAAGGGAGGGTTCTGTGGTGAGCATTTATATTTATATATATATATATATGTACATTTATATATACATACATATATACGTATATATGCATATATTTACTTTACATATCATAATTACATATGTATATATATATATATGTATTTCGATATATGTGCAGTTTGTCATGTAAATATCCATCCAACGAAATCATCAAAGTATTGACATTGGCACCACCACCCTTGAAAAACAGCACGCTCCCCAATTGAGTATGGCCCCAGTTCGGCCAGTCCAATCCGCGGGCATACGCTGGTAAGAAGCACTTGACAAAGGTGAAACGTCGGGGGCACAATGAGCGAGCAAAATCATGACAATTCCTGACAAAGGTCTGCACTACGCCTCCACGGTGCCATGTTTCCATGCTGCGTGAAGAACTACTGTAACAAATGCCACACTGACAGGAACTCTTGAGTTTTGCGTCCTGATGCGTTGCAGAGCGTGGGTGGCACCTGAGCTCGGGCCATTTTGCCGGCACATGCTGCAGCTGCACGCGTCCGAACAACCACAAGACCTTCGCGTTCACATTTTGCTTTGGAATTCGTTGTCCACGCCGCTTTCACGGAATATCCGTGAACATTGGAAACCAGAATCAGAAGTCACGCCATTTCACCGAAGGCTGGGTTAGCACGGAAAATCATTTTGTGTTTGACCAAGCCTTTTGGTTTTGGCGTTAGGATCTTGATGCTGGTAGTCACAGCCAAAAGTCATGCTTGGTGCTACTGCGATCATGTTTTGTTTTCGCAAGAGGCTGAACATGTTTGGTCAGTTTCTGTCACATTCACTACGCGAACATTTTTTTGCAAAACTACATAGCATTGGAAAGGGGTCGGTAGTTGATGACCTTTTTCATGTGTCAGCATTCCAAGCGGCAATGATTTTTTGCTCATTCAAAATCATCTTTAGTTGGTTTCAGTTACTTACAAACCATTCCCATTCTTTGAGCGGCGCTGTAACTTTTGCTGGTGACGGGAATTTACCAAAAATGATGTGCTTTAGACCATTGAGGCTGTGTGATTTATCGACATGAAGTTTGATCCAATTATCAATAGTTAATCCATCGCCATCAAGAATAAGGGGTGCATTTCCGATTGGAATGTTGTGTAAATTTGGAGATGGGGAACAAGCCCCTGGGAAGCAATCATAAGAGGATGGCAGCGTGTATGTTGATGAAACAGGCAGAGAAGTGCATATGCAACAACGGAAAACATACAAAACTATTGTAGCACAAAGCGCCGTGCTGAACCTCGGTTTTTTTTCCGCGGCCACGGCCGAAAAAAATCATACGACAGGACTGCATCTATGAAGATGGTTGCGTTTTTAACCACGCGGTGGAAATATAAAAATTGCCGCATTGGGATTCCCAGTACGAAAAAAATTGCACGCTATCGTTTTCGCAAGTGCAATTTACCGGCTGTAGTTCTACTAGCATCACATGTGCGGCGGGTGCAACCACGAAGTGGGGGCCCAGCTGCGAAACTGTTGTCGGAGCGTTTGTGATACCGTCAAGGTTGCGAATTTTGACAGGCTAAAGGTTTGATATAACATGACATGTGCATGAAAACCATCACGGAACCACCGGCCATAAATTGAAAAAATTGATCCATAGCTCAAAATATTGCCATTTGTAAGATGATATTCAATTCGTAATTGAACCTTTTGATATAGTAATATGATTGACCACCACTTTGTTTATTTTTGTTCAACCACACGTTCCAACTTAGCAAATACTTAGTTGTTTTAGAAATGTGTAAACATCAAAATCAGTGTTTAGCTATTTTAACCAACGATTAACTAGGTTAGGTTTTTGAGGGTAAATACAACATTTTTAAACAATAACAAGTGGCAAATAACCCATTGTTAGGCAACACTCAGCCATTGGTTCCATGTGGCGAGGCCGAAGTGGAAGGTCACGAAATCCAGATTGCCGTGATCCCTGCGCCCCCCTGGGTCACCGAAACCGTGGCGCGAGCCAGTCCCTTGGAGCTTTGGTCTGGATTTTGGTGGTGGAAATGCTTGGAAGATACCACTGAGGTTGCTGGGACCATGGTGATTCACCATGGAAAAGAAGGGGAATGGTTATCATTTGTTGACCACAAACGGGTGATTTGCCTTATGTTTGCCGTAAATTCAGGGAAAAGTTCTTCATGGGGATTTTTGCCATGATGGATGTTCAGGATCGACCTGTAAAAAGTTTTAAAAAAGACAACTATAAACTATATTTAATATTCAGCAAACATTTTGCATGTAGGAAAAAAAACAATTGCAAAAATCAACTGGTCCATGGTTCATATACATTGACATGCAGAATAGTTCTGGGGGTAAACCTAATAGTAGCTTTGGGGGTTCTTTGATGACTTAGGGCGGAAACCCCATCAGCCCCGACATAGAAACCGATCGAATTGATGACTCCAGTAGGTTCTATACCTGCAGATGTTGCCCAGTTGGGAATTTCAAAACATCACACCGATGCCACTTGGGATAGTTTGGAATCATCTGCAGGCCCAAAAAGTCGTTCCAAAAAATGGGAGACAACGTGGTTGGTGATATCCAGCATGGTTCATATGTGTATGTTTCCTAATTGTGATTTGTTTTTTCCCCGCTATGATCATTTATGGTGAGATGAATGTTCTTTTCAAAAGGTGAAACTGCTTAAACGACATACTATGACTGCATTTAAACTTCGAGACAATTCTGTAGTACTTTTTTCATCACATGAATGAACACCACGGTTGCGAATTCATCGTTGTTCATGGCTCAGACCTGCAGTAACTCCAAACGAAGGCTGGTGGAACCATGAAGGTTGGATCCCAGACCATGATCGTTACCGCATTGGGTCATTTTTTTGAGGATAAAGTCAGCTCCTTTTCAGATCATCCATGATCATTCATCTCCTAGAGATTGTTTCATGAACATCAGTATTTGAGTTGCATTGGGAAACTGATAGTTGCTTCAAACATTAGGGATACTTCCATCACATGATCAATCATGATTCATGATTCAACACCATGCAACCTTTCTAGCCATTCCAACAACAGAAGTTAAGTGATGCTCCATGGTGTAGAAGCATTCAACAGCATTAATCCGGGATGCATGGATGGATGGTTCAATCACCAGATGAAGCTTCACAAGGTTCGGTTCCACCCCTGGGGGCCAGCTTGTGTTCAGGTGGATTGAAGAAATTCGGTGCCCTGACGGTCATTGTAGCAGGGGTGCGATGCGTTTGCCGGGGGAACTGTGGCATAGATTGGTTCACAATAATGGCTAACTGGTGGTAGCTGACAGTGTTGGTTAATCAAAGCTAAGCAGCGCTCATAGTTGTGGATAGCGACAAGCAATGGATCCGAAGTTTACGTTTAATAATGGTTTATAGTGATTAGCAATAGTTAAGTAGAGTTGAAGTGGGTCATTCTCAGAGATAGATCAGCACCAAAATCACAGATGAATTCCGATCGATTGGGCTCATAGCTAGCAGGGTAATTGTTGATGAGAGCCAACTAACTATGGCCAGCACCAAAGATCAACACACGTTGTTGAATGATGATGATAATGGTTGATAGTGGAATAGCAGGGACCTTCAAACATTACTGACGAACCAGCCTTTGGGCATATTTTAATGGGTAATGACCAACATCAAAAACGTAAACATGTGTGGTTTGTTTCTTAAAGTCGATACACATCATGACAAGTTGGTATATGTTCTATAAGGATAGGTGTTAAACACAGAAGTAAATGTGGAACGGACCTGTGAACCATTTGATGGCATACCAGGCTTCGATTTAATTCTTGTTTAAGCCGTTGCCAGTCCAGCTGTTGGCGGGTTCCACTGCTTGGAAGTACTGATTGTTGTGGTGCCTTCACTACCTGTTATGACTCTTGATGATGGCTGGAAGAGTGATGCTTGCTTGAAAATCATCAAGCATAAGAAAATGCCCATACTTTAGAACTATTGGCATGTCGGAAGAGTGGGGTTCCTTCCTCCTACAGCTTTGAAGTGCATTGAATCATCCGGAATGTGCCCAATCAGAGTTTGCCTGTTGACCACTGCACTTATGATTATGCTTGATGAAAGATGAATGGTTGTCCACATGACAGTTTGTTTGTGGACCACGGCCATATGGATGATTACCTGTTGTTGGAGCATTCTCCAGTGTGGATGTACCCAAAAATTTGCTGGTTGGTGGTTTTTATTTTCCCAAACGCATTGCCAAATGATTGGTTGACTAATATTTTTCACGGGGGTTCAAACCACCAACCAGTTGGTCGTTTCACTAGAGAATACGTAATATTGACAAGGATGGTACCACCTCCCATTTTTCCAACTTGTTGGATTACTAGTTTTTAGGAGAGTGACATCGCTGTATCCATCGCTGAAGCACCCCAAAAGCATCCCTTAAAATGTTTGATTATATAGTGACTTCGTTGAATACTGATACCTATATGTATATATAGACTGATTATTTCCTACAAAAGCAGGTTATGTTGGGGACGTGCTCACACGAAACATGTTTTTTCAATCACACCAGCTTGGTATTGATGCAATAGACACGCAATAGCTTGGCCAGTGGAGCGCTCCGACATTTCGCGATGGTGAAGTTTCAGCCATCATCAGCCATCATCAGCCATCATCAGCCATCATCAGCCATCATCAGCCATGATATGAACATCAGAGAGTGTGGAAGAAATGTTGAGCAAAAAAGGGATCAACCCTCACACTGGAAGACTACATGGAACTCCAGCATGATTGCATTTGATGCACAAATTTGGCGAAGGCCGGAGATGTACTGAAGACGTATATAACATCAACATCAACTTGTTTTGTCGCCCATGGGCTCACATGTATGATATGTGTGTTTTTCTGTCGCACTTTACAGTCGATGGAATGCCTATAGAATAATAAACCGTAATTGTCAACATAGTTGTTTGGTGATAGGGCTCGAGAAGTTACCAACCCATCATCACCAACAAAAAGTGCCTTCAAGGATCAAAGGCTTCACAGTTGTATCATGATTAATTGATTGAGATGCAATGGATCAAGAGTTGACTTAGAACTTGATATCTCAAGAATTCCCAACCTTCACCAGTTTTCACCACCTTTCACCAGCCTTGGTTGTTGCATGCTGCGTTGCTTTTCCGGTACCGAAAGCCCCACGGTTTATCCGCGGCGCTCTGAGGTGGTCCATCCTACGAGTTCTTCATGGAAGCGCTGGCGCGGCGGGAATTGCAGTGATCATTTTCCGTTGGTAGATCCAACTGCCAGTAGCAATAGTGGTTGATAACAATGGTAATGATAGTAGTGAACTACCACAATAATAATGATAGTAGTAGTGATAATAATGTTGAGCATCAAGAATGCAGTAGCAATGACAATGGTCATGATTCATGATAGTAATGATAGTAGTAGCAATACTAATACTAATAATAATTCTAATACTAATACCAATGGTAGTAGCAATACTAATGGTAATGATAGTATATAGTGATGATCAACCACTACTATTGATGGTAGTAATAGTGGTAATGTTAATAGTTGCAAGTACTGCAACAATAACGATGTAGCATCAATAATGATAGTAGTAATGATGATAAAAGTGATAAGAATAGGCAGGAAATGGCAGGAAAATAGTAATTTGGTGGCTTAAGACATTTGTTGTTGTCTCTAGCAATTATTATCAAAAGGTTAGTTGACAAATGTTTTTCATACGGTTGAAACCATCAACCAGTTAATGCTTTTGATCCTCATGTCATGCCTTTTTCATACCCAGATGCTCCGTATGGCATCATTAGTTTCCAACTTGGGGCAGTTTACGGTACATGTAGGTAGATATGGAGCATTTGGGGTATACATAAATGTCTATGTATCGTATATATTACCCATTTAGCTAAAGAAACACCATATCAATGAAGTAATCATAAGTGCTAATTTGATAATGACTGTTGATAGCACCTGCTGTCATGGTGATGGTGAACCATTTTCAATGCCAACATGACAGAGGTAGGGACTTGTCCACATCTTCGTTGCATACGTGCAGCTATCCAGTGTTTGTCCCAAAAAAAAATCCAGAAAACACCATTTTTCCATCTCCTTGGCTCAAAGTCTTGTCAACTTGTGCCTACTCCAATTCACAGAAAACACAACTCACATGAACATTCCAGTTTTGGCACCTCAAGTATTTTCATGACACGTGAGCTGCCTCACAGGAATTGAGCATATCCATCTAAGCTGTATTGAGCATTCCTGTTTTTGCCACATATATCCTGAAGTGCTGTGCCATGCTGTGCCCACGTAGTTTCTAGTTGCTGGTTCTTATCCATTATAATGACCAGTACAAGCCACTGTGCAACACCAGTAACTATTGGTGGGCTCGATTGATCAATGATGGTTATTGATGGTTCCAACTTGACAAGCCTTAGTCTTCAATGATCACAGTAGCCTGTATGTACATATGCAGAGCAAGAGTGGGATACACAAAGCATACCTGGTTGATAGGTTGATCAATGATGGTTGGTTATAGCTTATCATAATTTGAGAAGCATGAGTCACCCAGTAACAATAGTAGGTTTCTACACAAGTGGGTTTGTGCCAAGCCATAGTGGTACCCTCGAAACTGATCATTTTTTGTGGGTGTTAGCAGTGTGTCAGTTCACCCCATAGTCCCCATGGTTCCCTATCATTCACCATTGGTTTCCCTATGAAATTGGTTATGATAGGTAATTGGAAACCCATAGGCTTATGGGTTGCAGTAATCATTGGTTATAACTAATACCATAGGATTAGTACCCCCTATTGGTGATTGGTTACCCTATGGCTTGGCGCTCGTAGCAATGGTAAGTTCCCAGGTGACATGTCACCGGGCGAAGTGCCAGGAGTGCATCCAGCCGAACGTTCCAACGGTGCCTCAGAGATCTGTGGCAGTCGGTAGATTGGATCCGCGAAGGTAGTGCTCCATTGGTGAATGATGGGTCAAATAGTGGATAAGAACATTGATGAACCAATTTGTGTTGATCCATTGGTTAATGAGGGAGTTCATGATTCTGTAGTGGTGAATCAACAATAATGATAGTTATTCATGAATGGTTGATGGTGATCAATGATAACAATTTTTTGTTAAGTGAAAATAGCGGATGACACGCAACAAAATAGTCAATAGTGATCAATAGTAGTGGATACCACTTGATACCACCCAAAAACAGTGTTTCAGATGGGTGGTCAAAAAAACACTGTCAATAGTGACTAATAACTCCATACCACCACCATTAAAAGTAGTCAATAGTGACTAATAGATGGAGGTATTTATGGTCGGCGGGAATGGTGAAGCATGAAATTATTTTGCCAAGTATCAGATCATATTGATCCATGAGATCTACCAATGGATCCATATCAACTGATTCATGAGATTATGGAGCTTGGTATACCAACTGTCCATGAGCCGGTGAGAAGAAACTCCTAAGCCAATGGGACAGAAATCTCCTCGCTTTGGACATGTTCACCAGAGGATTTCAGCTTTGCTCTAGTGGGTGCAATGTTGCAATGTGCTATACTTGTTGAGGTCATCGGGTAGGTAGGCGGCCGCATGATCCCTTCGTGGTCATGTTGGCGACGCAGCAGTATCAGAGGTGCATCACTTGTGAGCGCACCATTATCGAGCATGATTGACGACTATGCGTGACTTTCTCCATGGTTGCTGGTTGGTTGTGTTTTTCCTCCTGGTGGTTCTGGGAACGACAGCAGTTTTCGAGTCTGGGTCACCCATGCGCCAACCAACATGGTGGATAGTGAATATCCACGCGCAGACTAGTCATGTTCATGTTCGCCATGTAGGATGAGGTGACCCAGCACGTGTTTCGCTGCGTCAGGTGCAGGTGTCCCCTGTATTCGCCACCCAGGGATCCAGGAGATTTGCGCTGGGGGTTCTTCCGTGGTACCAGCAACATGCAATAGGTGGGTGGTGTTCTTTTACACGGGTTTGATCTCATTGTTCCAACAATATTCAGGACCTTTGATAACTAGTTGATACTGGTTGTTGGTTTTGAACAGGTTTCTAATATATATATATATATGTATTTATATATGCATATATTGATATATTTATATATATATATAATTGTTCCACCAATTGATAAGTAGTATAACATGTATCAAATATGTTTGGTTCTAAACATGTTTCAATAATTTAACAACTGTGACAACGAATTGATACTCTTTGTTGGTATTGAACGTTTCTTTTCCTCCTGTTTGTTGGATGGTTGGTTGATTGACTCAAGCCTGTTTTCGTAGATGGTTGAAACCACCAACCAGGGATGATTGGTATACCTGCGTGGTGGTGCATGCCTAGGGTTGTTGGTTATGTAGCTTGGCGGGGCATACCATGGCTGACACCATGCAATTGGAAGTTGGTGCCCAGGAGTCCCAAGGAGTAGCATCCCAAATTGTCCTGGGCTTTGAAGTGGTTGGCTCCATTGATTCGTTGGTTTTTATCCAATCTGTGCTAGATTTGCCTGACCTGGTAGCTATCCTCTATAGAAGCCAATTTAGTTTCTGAAGGAGCGCCACTCTGCACTATGTACCCACTCCAAGTAACGATGATTCATAATGCGTCAATGATGTAACCAATACCACTATGTAGATCTATGTGCTGGTGATGTTGTTTGCCCGTTTCTCATCGCTACTGACTGGAGGTGGTCAGGGTCAGATGTTTCTCCCGCGGTTAGAGTTACGTACCCCAAGATCTTGACACTGCCATCCCTGGGAAGTTGACTGTTTCGAAGCTTGGAAAGTTTCGAGTAGCTGTTCGAAGCCAGATCTCTCCATGCAGCCAAAGATCCATATCCGTTGCCACAGGGGGGTTCCCCTCGGCCCAAAGTAGTCCCATGGAGCCGAAAAAGAGGAAGGGACATGCAATTCTTAATGCACTGCTGCTTAATTTCAAACTACTTCATGCTTCATGAACATTTCTTAACTCACTGTTTCTACTTAATGATAAGTTCTTAACTCACTCTTTGATACAGTACTCAGCTGCGAAATCAGCGCTGAAACGACACAGAATTCGAGATGGCGGCTGAGGGGGAGCCTCCCCGCCCGCAGGCTGAGGGGAAGCCTCCCAGCCCGGAGGCGGCAAAAAGCCATTTATCAGTGCCTCCTAAGGAGCCCCAAACTTTGTCGAGCGGAGACGAGGTCACCCACATCTCCTCTGTAGACACTACGAATTTCGATGGGATCAAACTCTGTTTGCCCAACAAACTGTGGACCTTCCTGGCATCTCTGGTGGTGGGGCTCTTCTCCTTTCTGGGTCTGTTGTTCTTCGGCTTCGCAGAAGTTGGGCTTCCGAACGGGCACCCGAATCTTGGATAGGACTTGATAAATCCGACAGATGTGTTGCCTCAATGAGTTGATGCGTGAGGTGATGCGTTGCATAATCTGTCGGTTTCTAAGGAAAGAGCTATGGCCCACCCTTTGGTTTCGCCTGCTTGGCTGGATGTTTGTCTTCCACATCCCAATGGTGAGTTTCGTGATACCTACCTTTCGCAACTTCGTCTATTGGGATCTTCACCCAAACCAAAGCCTGGCCCATGCGTGGCCAAACGACGAGGATACAGAACCCTCGGCGTGCCGAAGATGTTGGAGGGCCATCAGCCCTGCTTTTGTGTGGCTACTGGTGTTAGCTTTCACGATCTTAATTTTTTGGACTCCATTTGAGAAATCTTATCTAGGATTTCAAGTATATTTGAGTGTCATCGTTCCTCTAGCCTCGGTGCTGACTACAATGTTTGCTGCACTGTTTGGACCGCCAATGCCGAGCAAATCCTACTCGCTTCCAATGCTGCCTTTATGTGTGACTCTGAAGTGCTTGAGCCTTTTTTTAGTGCTTCAGCCGTATGTATTTATTATGTTCTTTGATTGGTGGTTTCAAACATTTTTTTATTTTCACCAGCAATCATTAACAAATGGTTGGTTGACTAATATTTTTCATAGGGATCGTTCAACCACTAACCAGTTCTAGATTGAGGATT
Source organism: Symbiodinium kawagutii (assembly GCA_009767595.1). Taxonomy (NCBI): domain Eukaryota; class Dinophyceae; order Suessiales; family Symbiodiniaceae; genus Symbiodinium; species Symbiodinium kawagutii. The sequence continues at coordinate 14,277 of VSDK01010156.1, read as the reverse complement.
GACCCTGGGTTTACCGAAGATCTCAGGCTGGTTTCCTGGGCATGGGATGTGCTGCATTGGTCGCTGTGTATCTGCCGCTCCGTGGAATTGGAGGCCCTTGGATCCTTGGACGAAACCGAGCCGTGGAGTCATGGGGTGATGCGTCTTGGGACATCTTGGGGCTCTTGGGAATCGATGTAACTTGGATTTGATCAGACTCAAAGGATCTCATGGGGATCTTGGGAACTCTTTGTATCCCTCTGATCATTCGAAGTTGATGTTTGCTTCAGCCTTTGGACTTTCAGCTACTCATTCATGTCATGTATTGACCACTACTTTCGTGCGGCACAAGGCCGGGTCATTCGGACGTCAAGCGATCCAAGCCGCCACAAATCACATCGACAATGTTCTCCGAAACAAGTGTGGAACGAAAAATGAACAGTATCCAGCATGAACAGTATACTTTTTTCACCAGAATGCAACACTCTTTTTCATGGTCTGTCACAGCTATCCAAAGTCATATGACCGTCCCCGATTTCGTCAGTAATGTTAATTTTGATATTTCCCCACCTGCCAGGTGAGGGTCTGATAAGAGTTGATTCCGCCTCCTCCTCCTTCCTCCTCACCTTCCCCGAGGGTCAGATGCCGACCTTCCCGCATTTGAACCAGTGTCAAATGCCATATCCCTAAGGTGTTTCTCAAAAGTCCTCTCATGGATCACTCGCGTTTTGGGCAAACTCACCGAATGAAAAGTTGTGAAGGGGAAAAAATATATTTCATTACATTACATTACATTACATTACATTACATTACATATCGCATTGAATTACATTACATATTGCATTACATGACATATCCATTACAAATCACATTACATATCACATTACATATCACATTACATATCAGATTACATATCACATTACATTGCATTGCATTACATACCGCATTACATCACATTATATTAATCCACATTACATTACATTACAGATCACATTACTTTACATTACACATCGTATTACATTGCAGTACATTAAATCATATTACTTTACATTGCATTACACTACATTACATGACATATTGCACTACATCACATTACATTACATTCCATTTCATCGCATTACATTACATTACATTACATTACATTACATATCACATTACATATCACATTACATTATATTACATATCGCAGTACATTACATCATATATCAGATCACATTACATTACATTGCATTACATGGCATTACATGACATTAAATCACATTACACTACATTACATTACAAATCATTTTACATTACATCGCGTTACATTACATTACATTGAATCACAGTACGCTACATCACATTACACCTCATTGCATTACATCGCGTTCCATTACATTACATAAAATCACATTACATTACATTATATTACATTACATTTGATAGCGCTTTACATTACATTACAGTACATTACATTCCAGCGCGTTACATTACATTACAATACGGTACATTTCATTACATATCCCATTACATTACTTTACAGTACATTTCTTCACGTTACATTACATATCGCATTACATTACATTACAGATCGCTTTACATTACAGTACATTACATTAGATATCTCTTTACCTTACACATTACATATCACATTACATTACACTACATTATTCATCGCTTTGCATTACAGTACATATCTCATTGCATTACATTACATTGCATATCGCATTACATTACATTACATGACATTACATATCGCATTACATTACATTACATATTGCATTCCATTACATTGCATTACACTTCGCATTACATTACATTACATTAAATTACATGTCACATTGCATTACATTGCATTACATTACATTACATTACATTACATGTCGCATCACACTACATTCCACATCGCATCACATTACCTTACATATTTCATTCATTACATATTATTACATTATACATTTCGCAGCAGATTACATTACATATCGCATTACGTTACATTACATACCACATTACATTACATTGCATTACATTGCATTACATTACATTACATTCATCCACATTACATTACATTACATTACAAATCACATCACATTACATTACACTACATTACATTACATTAGACTACATATAGTGTTGCATTACATATTGCATTACACGACATTACATATCACACTACATTGCATTGCATATCTTAGTAGATTACATTACATATCGCATTACATTACATTACATTACATATCGCATTACATTACATCACACATCACATTACATATCACATTACATATCACATTACATATCACATTACACATCACATTACATATCATATTACATATCACAGTACATATCACATTACATTGCACGGCATTACATTTCATTGCATTACAGATCGCATTACATTACATATCATATTGCATTACATAACACTACGTTACATCTCGCTTTACATTACAGTACATATCGCATTACATTACATTGCATGCCATTACATTCCATGACATTACATTAACTCACATTACCTTACATTACAAATCACATTACATTACATTATATTACATTAACTCACATTACCTTACATTACATATCACATTACATTACAATACATTACATATCGCAATAGATCACATTACATTACATTACATTACATACTTGAACAAAGATCGGTGGCCAGGCACCATCTAGTGGCAAGATTCCACATGACGCTGTGGGGTAGGTGTGTGTTGCGCTGAGGACTGGCTTGTTGCTGCCCTGTTTCCTCAGCATCTACGAGTTGCTCGTCCACTTCAAGTCATTTCTGTTGGGTGTGGTGGGGCAAAGTTCATACATGAAGTGGAGTAGTTAGATGAGCATCCCAACCCCGGAATTTCCTTGAGATTTTAAGCTGTGAAGAATGCTCACTTGACAGGTGTTTTGACAATTGCTGTGCTATTATCTTGTGCTGTCCATGGCTTCATCCATGCCATTCCATCCCATCCTCTCCCATGGTTCCTTTGCCTTGTTCAACATTTGGTCAGCATTACTTGTGAAGAGGCAATGGTTGAGTGAGGTAGTGGAGCAAAAATCCCTACAGCAAAATAGTTTCAATTCTTAACTAGGTTCCCATCAGCAAGCCGGATGTTTTGGCCAACCGGCAGTCACTGGCGTTTGGTGTGAAGGGGGGCTGTCTCCAACGAGTGGAACGCTCGGAAACCGCCCAGTTTAACAAGTGAGAGCGGTAGGACGCAAGCGCACGCCTCCCGAAAGCACTAGCTCACACCTGCACTGTAGCATGTTACTCGACTACCAATGCCAGGGATCCATGATGATCGATGATGATCCATGAACATCGCGGCAAGGCTACTGGCAACGAAATTGGTGGCGCGGAGGTTCGTGAACCAATTTGTGACGAAGATGGATGTCCGGAAGGCGTACTGTTCGACCAACCAAGGCATTACAGTGGCCCGGCAACGACTTGCGACCCCGCTGCTGACGATAACTCATTGTTGGGCATGTTTCTCCTAGACAGATGGTCGCCCACATATGCACACGTGCAATATGTATACCGTGTATTTCTATGTATATTCATACTGCATCATGTCATATTATACAGGTTTTTCGGTTGGTACAGCAGTGCTTTGCCATTCTACAAGATTGCGTTCTTTTGCATTGCGTTGAACGATGCTGAAGTAACATTATACTTTACATTACTTTACCGCATGGTATTATGCCTGCTCTGTCATTCTGTCTTGCATGGCGTCGCGCTAAAATTTTCAGAGTATAACATTTTTGTATTTTGTCATTGGCATTGGTTTTGAACCTGTGATTAGATTTGTATGTGGGTGTTCTTGTGTGTGTTTCTTCACAGGTCGACTTGGGGAACGCACGCGCTGATATTTGCGGGCACATTGCAGTCGTTGGTAACTGGATGTAACTGGAACCCCATGCCGATGTGTTTTTGTTGCTGGAAGTTTTACTCAGCTATACGTCGAACATGTCACCCTGTCAAGGTCTCCATCGCCATTTGCAACCTGCATGCGATAGCAGAAGGAGCTCGTTTTGCTTTACTTTTTGCAGAACATCTTCACGATGAACATGATTGCGATGAACATGATGCTGATGATTACTTTTCCGTCCCTAGTCCGTGCAGATGCTGACGGTTGGTCTGTTACAGGATGGTACGGGTTTAATATGTTTTGCCTGGCAAAGTCAACCTTGGACGGGAGGAAACCCAGGAGAGAAGTAGTTGCTGCCATGTCTCGTGTGCCAGGTTCTGATTCCTATCCTTGGTGGAGTCGTTTGGAACGTATCCAGCCGCATTGGGTGCTTTGACCGCTTCCTGTACTTCATTTCCTGCCAGCACTTGAAACCCAACAACAGCAGCAAACTGCTTCGTGACTCAGGTCGGACAATAACATGACAGGGCAAACCACAGCGATTTGCTGATGGAAATGGCGTCACAAACCCACAGCATCATACATCACTACTGTTCACCATCCTCACTTGTTTGTTTCAGCGCCAGGTTATTGCATGGGATATCCTCGCTTCGGTGCCGCAGTTGGTCTTGCCTTGGCGCGGCAGTTTCTGGGCACTGGCTTCTCCTGGGATGCCTTCGAAGTGCATCTGTTCTTGATGATTTTTGCGGCCGAAGTCCTGGAGGAGCGCTGCGGCCAGCCGCCCAGAAGACATCGACATTGTCACATTTGTTTCCAAAGGTGTCCGAGATCACTTTTTATGTTTCACACAAATTGCCAATCCAATTCTGAATCATGCCAATCCATTTGTTTCATTTTGTTCTTCAATAATAGTGCTGGTTTTGTCTACCAGGGAGCCACTGTCGGATGTTTTTCGGTTCCTGGTGTCATGTGACATGGGATCTTGTTGATGCTGTGCTCCTGTCAGCACGGAGCGTTCCGCAGTGTTTTTGGGTTGTGCAAGCATGGAGAGGGGGCCCAAAGTGGATGCATCTCTGCAGTTTTTGTTTCCCGAGTTTTATGTTGAGGTGCAAATGGACGTCTAGATGAGCTTGTGTATTCAATGCATACATGCATACGCAAACAGGGCTCAAGTTGAATTGTGCATATATTTTTTGTGCTAGTTCCCCTTCTGCCAGGGGCGCTTGCTCAGCATTGCCCAGTCATATCTTGGTTAGTCATGGGGTTGTCATTCCAAATTTGGCAGAGCCTCGGTACGTTTGAGTCGGTGCCCATGGGGCCAGGACATTCTCAGCTACGCTTTGTGGCGAAGAGGTATTGATGTTTCGCCCAAGAAGCATTTTGCCACGGACCAAGAGGTGGAACTGACAGTTCTGAGGAGGCACAGGGCAGTTCCTGCGCCATGTCACTACTTTCCAAAGTGACAATCACATCTCCCTGTTCAGGTCAAGGTATAGGTTGCATAGAGATGTACATCCACTTGACATCTTACACGTGTCATCAAATGTCACGCTTGCAAATATCATTGCCAATGTTAAAAAGTGCTGGGTGATTGTTTAAAACATGCTGATATGCGTGTGTGTGTGTGTGTGTGTGTGTGTGGTGTGTGTGTGTGTGTGCGTGCGTGTCCAAAAAGGTAGATCTGGCACAGGGATTGTGAGGAACTGGTCTCTGCTGAAATCGTTGCATTTCTGGAACCGGCCAAACGCGGCCTCAAGCAGTCCAACACTTTGTGATGCTGGGGTAGTCGCTGAATTCGGAAATGATGGTCGAACAAGTTCAAACAATTGCCCAACAGCAGAAGCAGTTCTGATTGATCCTAAAACCTAATCACATGATATGATACCACATGATACCATTTAGCTCAAGCAACGCATGTCTAAAAGGGGCATACCTCGAAGTAAAAACAACATTCAGATAAACAATCATGGAGCAAGGAGATGTTCCACTTGACCCACTAGCAGCCTGAAGGACGCCGTAATTCAACATTTGCTGCGGTCAGATGCTTTTCTGGTGGGTGCAAGCATTGCAGCGTCAGCAAACAAAAAATATACAAAGTATGATTATTTAGTTTTTGTGTGTTTTTGCCAAGGATTTTCCGCGTTGAGAAAATTGAAAACCCAATGTATATGTTGATCCTGCATGTTTTTGCATGATAAGATATGATCCGCTGGTAGATGGATGCAGGAAGACCCTTTAACCATATTTCAAAACAGTAGGGCAGGTGCCACTTCAACACTGTTTGAGATATTTGGTTGCGTGAAAGACGATGATCAGAACTCGGAAGGTGACTGTTTCCATGTGGCTGAGATTTCTTTATTAGGTAGGTTTTACTCGGCAAGATTTTCCATCACAATGCACCTCAAGGAAAAGGTTCCCTCAAATTGAAAGACACATGGATTTTATTTACTTCTCCATATATTATTCATTCACATGGGAGATCTTCACCTCATATCCCCAGGCCCCTGTCGACATATCATCCATTTAATTCCGCAGCAGCACTTCCACAGGGCGAGTCGAGAGCTCTCCAGAAATTCGGTGGTGCCCGTGGACTCTGCAGGGCGTTCAAAGGTGTGGCCAGATGCTGAGGATCGCTGGAAGACTCGAGCTGCACATGATTTCAGGTATGGACCCCACGAATTTGGTCAGCTGCCCTGGTGGGCACATTTCATCCCAGCAGCGCTGGCACAGTTTCTCACCATTTTTGCCATGATCGTCACATCGAAGGGTTTGGTCTTTTTGCTTGGCTTCTGTGATCCGTCGGACAAGGAGGTTGGCTTAGCATTCTGGCCAGTCATCCCGGTCGATGACCTCTGCTCCTGACGATTGCAGGGCAGACTCTTTAAAACTCTTTATAACTAATCTTTTTGTGTTTTAAGTCCTTCCTTGTAGTTTTAAGTCAACCTCAAAATGACAGCTAAAAGCCTGTCTCCTTGAAATTGAGGTGACTTCTGGCATTCCAGATGTTTTTTCAGCATAATTCAGCATTTTCCCAGAGTCTTTGGCTCTCGTGATTGAGTCACCGAGTCGGAGTATCTTAGCACAGCAGGTTGGATCAGCTCGCCTTCACGAAATGTGATCCAGGCCAATGATTTTCCAGGCCTCAAATGGCTTCAAAAGGTCCCAAGGAATGTCAAACTGGTTGCATTTCTTGGAGGCGGAGCGAACCATATCCTTGCACAGGTTTGCATTTTGAATGAGACTGTCTGACTTGATTTGTCGTAGAGCTCCATTCATGAGCACCCTGTCAATAATGAGAGATCATGAGACATTTTTGCCTTGTAGTCACAGTCTTCTTGTGGGCCCCTCGACAAGAGTCGATGGGTCACTACATTTTAAATCAGTCGTGGTCTTGTACAGCAAAACAGGAGTGCCGACCATCGCCTTCCAAATGCCTCAGAAAAAAAAAAAAAAAAACACATGCACTTCCTGTAGCCCCAGCCCCTACGTTTGCCCTGCAGTTGCTTTCATTGATTGTACGTCTCCAAGCAGCCGCAGTGATAAGCCATTGCTATTGGCTGATGGTGGTGGTGGAAATTACAAGGAGGTTACACAGATTGATGAGATGTGGATGATTAGGATGATCCTTGAACAGATGAAACAGATGGCCGGTTGCCCGATTCATAGCCATGTACCGGATTAGCAATCATCATGGCTTTGGATTGGCCAGGGGGATACCGTTACTGATGAATTCACACTGTGGGTCAATATTGACCAAACAAATCCAACCCACAAATGATTTGAACATCCTCAAACACTTGTCGCTTCATTTTGGCATGTGAAGGGGTAGTTGTGGAACCCTTGACCCACATCCATGTTAGTCTCCCAGAAACTGTATGAAGCATAGGCGATGGTCATCAACTGATGAATGTTGAATATGCCTCACGGTGTCTGCCATGGCTAACCAAATTCTGTCGGCCTTGGATGGCAACAGCTTCCACTCATCGTGCAAGTGGCTATAGCCATCCGCAACAGGGCCGCTTATCACGTGTGGGCGCCAAAGCTTGGCTATAGTCATATTATGAACAAACAATTGTTTATTAGGACCCGAACCATGGTCACCAGTCAGCTGTTCTAGTCATTTATTTCGTTTCTGGCTTATGAACTATCAGATCTCAACATTTGAATCTACTTCAACGAGTTTAATTTGTCTAATCTTATGAACTATCTAATCTTGTTATACAACTAGGGAAGATGCTGAGTTCCAGCTGGTGCACATGCTCGCGCAGGGCCAAGTTTCCGAGCAGTTCTTACACCGCTTGCGTTCACGATGTGGCCATTGGCAATTGGGACATCTGCGTCACTGGGCCGCAGGTGAACCTTGTGAAGCCAGGCGAACCTTTAGTATGCCATATATGAAGATATCACATCCGGGTGTAGCAAAACCTGCAAGACACCCTGAAACCCTACATGGAGCTCAGGGCATGCGGGTGCAATTGATGCATGTGTTGTTTGTGTGTGCGTTATGTTGTGTTTGTTTATTCGTTGTGCTGGCATGGGCCCCAAGGATGGGCCCGCAACGTTTCTGACCAAAGGCTTGTGTGTCACCAACCAGGCCAATGTAGCTGGCTGGTTGGTAAACCATGCAGCTGCCGAACGTTTGCTGCAAATCGCAATTATTGTGTTTCTTTTATTTTTGTTCAGCCACTTCAGGGGCACCAAGAGTGGATGATAGATGTAGTGAGATGATCGGTTGCAAAAACCGCTTGTTGATGATGGTTCCTGGTCTTTGGCGGCAGTTGTATCAACTAGATCGACTCCTCAACAAGGCTGGTTTGGACATAGTTCAAGCCGTAATTACAATAATTTGTGATTTGAAACATTTGATAAACTACATGTTTTTGTCGACGCTACTAATTGATATGATAAACCAATCTTATGGTTTCAAAATTGACCACATTTGTTTGACAACTTTGTGGACTGATACCTTGCAATACCAATTGGTACAGTTGGGCGGCAACATTGTTTGTGACTATCGAAATCAATCTGTACCATTATTGGGTTCATTAATGTTTGATGTATGCTTTGCAGTCATGTTCATGTTTATTGCAAATTGGTTGGAACAACCCCAGGCCAACTGATGTTTTATCTTATGGACACTTTTATGATGTGAGTTTTCGAGGTGTTTAACCAACTCTGATCATCAAATCTGAGAAAAAGTGCATGGAATGCATTTTTTCGTTACTAAATAACTCGTTAGAACATGTTTCTCAGTGGAGTAGAGGCCCAAGCGTCACACCAGTTTGCTACTACATAGCAAAGTAGCATAGCTCAAGTAACGTTTAAAACTCTGTAGTAAGATAGCCAATCCGTTGTTTGTATAGACAATTGTTTTAGTGCAAACCAAGCTGGGTTTAGCACCGCTGAGGTTGCTGATCTATGGCTGACGCCTGAAAGGAACCAGCTCGCTACTTTCCTTCCGGCCACTAGAACGAGCAGGGTTCGGGATTGAGAATGGTGGACGAAGCGGACACTCCTGCAATGGTGGAGGGGTACGCTCTGGTAACCTGGTTGCGTGGAAGATCTACCATTAAAAAGTAGTTTACCTATGCCTATAACCACTAACCACTACAACCAATGATGACTTCTAGCAAGACCTGATTAGTTCCCCCGAGGACAATACAGTGTGATGACAAGAACCAACGATTGTGTTTGACGGGAGGTGTATATTGATAGGCCACCACTATATTACCATCAAATGTAGAGGCTTATTAATAGGGATCTCTATAACATTAATTCACCAATCTTTAAAGATATGGTTTCTATATTTTATAGGGTTATTATTGGTTATTTATATTTATCAAATGTAGATTAATGACCCTCTACATGATAAAAACCCTATGGTTAACTTAAACCTTATTAATAGATGGTTAAGGATAAATTGGATTTAAAAACCAACAAGACTTGTGAACAGTGGCTGATGCGGACGGCCAAGTGTGCACAATGGTTCACGGTGGTGAATCATGCGACCAACCATAAGTGAGCATAACGACCAACGACCAACAGAAGCTAGCGGACAACGTTGAAACAAAACGGTTTATCATGATTGATCATGACTGATAGTGATTAATTTTGCCCTGTGGCCTAGTGGTGAATCGCTGCATTTTTGCAGGGCCAGTGGAGGTGTAGTATTGGGGGAAGGGATTAGTTTGGATGACTCTCTAGACCGTGACGGACACTCGTACACATCAACACAGAAACATACCGTACGTACGAATTTAAATATGTTGATAGGACTGGCAGGTTTCGAACAGTTTTGGCAAGTTTTCATATCAAAAAAAACATCGGGATAGCCTATCATGTAGCAGGCCCGATTTGCACAAGGACACGTATTCATTGAGCCAACTACCTGGTGAGTATCGGTAGGTAAGGAGAACCTGCACCATTTTTGAGTTAACAGCGAGTCACTTGGCCTGCTGATACCGTGATAGATCGATATTGTTGGGTATTTGAGAGTAATCAAGCATAAGCAATCCCCCTAAACAGTCTCAAAGTTATGGACATGTGACAAGCCCATCTACTTGTTCAATTTTTTTATATAATGGAAATCAATGGATTTTGTTTAACTCGGTTGACGATATGTTTATGCTGGTTGCGGATTGTATTTGTTCTATATGAACACGCGCATGACCTGTGATTCCAAACCATATTGTTCTGTGGAGGTATGCTATTTGTATGTGTTGTAGAAAACACAGTACCATTAGTACTGCTGCACATGATTGTCCTTGTCTTTCTTCCTGATGAACTGCAATGCGGATAGTGTCAACTTGTAGGTATGTCGTTGTTGGTGACTCAAAATATTGCAAATGCATTAAATCATATTTATATATATATATATATTTAAATTTATATTCATGTACACACATTGAACTAATTTTTTTATGAACATATTTACACATTTAGATATTTTTTCTTTATGTAAATATTTCATTGATTAGTAGGCATTGGTGTTTCCATGTCATGTGTTTCCACATGCACATGCTTGATGTATACAGAGAGAGAATGCCTCCGCTGGGTCGATGATGGTGCCCTCGGAGGCCCTTCGTTCAGACTTCTTCTACTTGGTTGTTCCAAAGTGCCTTGGTCGTTCCAAAGCCTGGTCTGTCACCCAAGCAGAACAGCCATCAGGACTGCCTCCCTCCATTTGGAAGACATGCAAACATGACAAGTCAAGTTATGCCAAGTTTACAAATGTACAGATATAGATATATAGATAAAAACACATGTGTATACCAAGGGCACCGTATGCATACTTTTTGGGGGTCTGAAGGAAAAATCTGGGCTTTAACCTGATCCAGAATGGTGAAAATAAAGTATGTTTTCCAAAAACACAGGTATTTCATTACGAGACCAATTTCCTGATGTTATAAAGAAATCTACATGATGTCCTTGGACGATAACATCAACTACACGCCAACTGTTATTTAAGCATCATCAAGCATTGATAGCAAATAGTGGTTTATTTTTAATAATAGCTTATAATCGTAACTGTTATCAGCCATGAATGATCAATGATACCACTATAACCATTGAGCCATGGCTAGTGGTTAATCACCCATTGGTTAATCAATCAACCATTAGTGAATCATCACAATCATTATCAATGCTATCAATCAATGACCACTAGTATCAATCAATGACCACTAGTACCACTAGAATCAATCAATGACAACTAGTACCAACCACTATTAGTAGATTCCAACCACTATTAGTAGCAATGACCACTAGTCAATGATTATTGCTACCTCCATTGGCCATGCTCACAATGCTTCACCTCCACCGGTGCCCAGCGATACGGCGAGGCAACTGGAAGAGGTGACCTTCGGCACTCGACTGATCCGACCCTTCATGCCCTTCACGGTGCGGTGCCCGGACTGCTCGGGGCATTGCCGGGCCTGGCCATGGAAGAGGGGCCCCCGGGGGGCCGCCCCGGCAGATCCGCAAGGGATCAGATGGGTGAGATGTGTGGCTTCATATCCTTGGCATATCCTTGGCATATCGTCCTTGGCATTTTGATATGTTGCTGATCAATGATCGGTTTGTAATAGAATGTCTTGCTTAATGATGGTCAATGAATCTAAATGCTGGTTTATGATGGTTCATGATGTTTGATGATGGCTAATGATAGTTAATGATGGTTAATGATGTTCAATGATCTCTCATGATGGATGATATTGGATTATTCATTAAAGCTTGTATATGTATACCCTAGTTCTCCAGTGCTACCTCGTGACACTGTACTTTTTCGGGCGGCTGATTCTTATTGTCCAAACATTGGTGCCTCAGGAGGTATTTCAAGCACTAGTGATAGTTGATTTGTTGTCGAAAATATTGATTAGTGAGGGTTACTGACGGTTGAGCACCGTAGATAGCGATTCCGAATTGTGGTTGATAATGGTTTGTGATGATTGGTTGTGGTTGAGAATACCTAATGGTTGGATACAAATACTGTTATTGTGCTATTAACACAAATAATGATTGGTGGTGGTAAATGTGGATTTAACACATCGATTGTGTAGTCATTCTTAGTTTGGTTGGGTCAATCATGATGACTTACGGTCAAACATGATGGACAGTGATGTTTACTTACTCAATGATCATTGTTAGTAATAAATTACACACCATCAAAAAGCACCAGTTGACCGTTAACGCAGTTAACCACAATCGGACATCACCGACGACGAATAACCCCACAAAATTCATTCACCACCATGAACGATCATCAGCCACAGCCCACCATTTTGCACTATGACTCACCATTTACAAACCTTGAACCATCATTGACCAAGATTAACCATCATTAGCCACCACTAAGCACCATCAATTAGCCATCATTCACGCACCGTTCACCACAACAAGCCACCATGACCATCAATCACTCTGACTATCCGGAGATAACCATGTTTAATCACTGCTCACTACTAGTGGCCGCCACGAACTACTATAAATGATCATCATCCACTGTTGTCATTCATGAATCTCTCTCAAACATGAAGCAAGCCATTATCAAGCGCCAGTAACCGACATGAATCATTACTGATTAAGTTATGAAACTTCTAGGAGTCAGTGGAAGGTGCCCAGCGTTACCCTATATATGGATGCAATATATGGCTGTGGGCCAAAGCCCTGAACGGTTCCTCCATCATTAACCATGATTTCCACTATTCTTGTTGCTGAACTACTCCCCCATAAGGCCCATAAACTTGTTGATTGATATTGACCCAGCTCGCCATATACATATCACCGTTCAGCGCCTGGAAGCACTACTGACCACCATGAACGGCACACCACTGTTAAGCATCAGAAGCTCACCATCATCAATTATCCGCAACAGTGGCCACCTTGCAGGCAGATGGTTGGCTGGGTATTCTCGCCTTTCTTTGTGGGATGGCTACCTTGCTTTGGCCTCTTGGTGCTGGGGTGCGATTCTGTGCCCAATCCCATTCCAAGTACATCCATCAGTACTGAGAATCACTATCTTTAGCCTCCATGAAACATTACTGGAGAATTCGGCGTCACAAGCTGTAACAAAGAGACATCGCAGCAAGATGCAACGATCTGCATTTTGTTTTCCTGTCATGAGCTGAAGGGCTGTGGGGTTTAGTGGCGAACCGAGGTAGTTTGTAGTTGTGAGGGGTCAGTTAAGGATGACAACGATTATCATCACCACTAACGCATTTTATGTGGTGCCATCCTGCTTACAAGTAGGTTTCCTGTAATTATTTGTTTCATACTTGATGTTTCTGATTGAGAGTGCAGCGGTAAAACCGATACAGTCTAAAGTTTATAGTATGAATCTCCCAATGAGAAAACGGCAGTTTTACAGGCGGATTCACTGGGACTTTTGTAATATTTTGCTGGCTTGATAGATGGACTAGCCTGGATATTGCAAATCAGCATAAATCATCCAATTATCCGTTGAACAGATGGTGAATTCCATTGCCAGCTAGGAAGATTTTGCTTCCAAGCATTAAACAAGGCAAGCAGTTGATTCACGAAGTCCCCAGGTCAGCTCCATGGAGCAGCGCAGATCAGAGGGCAACAATCATTGGCAACCATTGTCATTACTAGCTACCGGTTACTATAATGATCATGGCTAATGATTAAGGAGGGCTATTTTTTTAGGGAATTTTTTTTGCTTCTGTTTAGGGATTTTTTTTGGATTTCTTGCTTTCTTGCTTTGTTGCTGTTTTTGTTTTTTTGCTTTTTTGTTTTTCTGCTTTGTTGCTTTTTTGTGTTTTTGCTTTTCTGCTTTTTTGCTTTTTTGCTTTTTTTGCTTTTTTGCTTTTTTGCTTTTTGTTTTTTTTGAATTGTTACTTTTTTGATTTTGTTTGTTTGTTTGTTTGTTTTTTGATTGTTTGTATTGTTTTGTTTTGTTTTTTGATTTCCATCTAGGTGTCTATCTAGGTAT
>VSDK01010153.1:29453-69134 GCA_009767595.1 Symbiodinium kawagutii | reverse complement strand
TTTTTCTGCATCCGAGAATCTCGAGGAGATGTTACCCATTGTTACCCATAAGCGAACATCGATACTGAACTGTCAGTTTGATCCAGGGTAATTGGCGTCGTCAATTCTTAGGGCAGCCCCCTCATGTATGAAGCCACCTTGTGCTGGTGGGGGGTTACTGGTTGAGATGATGACCCAGACCCAGATCAGTCAGCAATGATTGTAGAACTTGTGAGCCCCAGGGCCACCAAACACATTCACCCCAAGGCAAATTTGCCCTTCACTCAACAGCTCGCAGCTAGCTGTTGGAAGGTGTTCGGAAGCTCGTGGGGGCCGTGTGCAAGCTTCCAGGACCTTGGAGCCGCCCTGCGCAGTGGGCCGAACCCCAGGTGCCACCTGTCGGCACAGGTGGATGTCTTGAGGATAGCAGTTTGACACATCAACTTTTTTCAAGACAGCTGGGGCGCAGAGACATGTATGGTTCATTGGTTGATGTTGATTGACTCACTTTTTTCGGAGGGGTTCAACCACCAACCACGGTTGAACAAGTGATCCCAAGCAGCTTGGGCACATCCCTTGGGGCAGGTGGCCTGGATGGCGGCGCACCTATGACTGCCACCGAGCGGCTGCCTTGACTGCCCCCGAGCGGCTGCCTGGTGGGTTGTGGGTTCCGTGGTGCTGCGGGCCAGCTGGCGATTGGAGGATGAAGGCGCAGGGAAGGATCAGATTGGGGTGAGAGGTAGTGATGAGACATGCCAGTGCTATGGTTACTAGCTGTGAACCATAGAATAGTGATAGTATGTGTGAATCGTATGATTGCATTATGATAGGACATTAGTATGTTTATATGATGTTTACTAGATGTTACTATGGTTACTGGATGTTACCATTACCTGGTATTAAACCGACTGGTTATACAGACGGTATGTCAATAGTTGGTAAGACCAGGCACCAGGGTAGTGAAGACTATATTGGTTTGCAATCACGCTGGTAAAGTAACATAGCAGTTTGCTACCATCATTCAGCAGCAACCATTATGATGAACCACCAGAGCTCAAGATTCAATAGCACCTATAGGTGCTTGTCGCTGGTTGTCGCTTGGGTGCTGGTTGCTGCTTCATGGCTGCATCATCAACGGAAGTGATCCTAGTTGCATGCTAGCTAGTTAGCTACTTGGTTAGATCATGTTCCACAACTATCAAACATTTCTATTGCAAGATACTTCTATAGCATAGTTAAACATCCCTTCCATCATCATCATCATCATCATCATCATCATCATCATCATCATCATCATCATCACCATAGGCTAGTTGCATGCTAGTTGCATGCTAGTTGGTCCATGTTTGAACCCCTGGTTGATGAATAGGGGGCATCCCCCAAAAGCCAACTGCTTTCCCATTGGAAATTGGTATCCCCCTCATTGATCAGCCCATGGAAGTGACCATTATTGTTGTTTATTCTCATCTCATCAACTGATGGTTATAAACTTTTTGAAAGCCAGATCTCCTAAGAAGGTTTTCCCTGCAATTGGTGGTCTGCAGCAGTCAGATTCACCATCAGCTAATACACATTTGTGGGATGTTCACATGGAGCACAGGGTTCAGACCGGATCGATCCATATGCTTTCAATTCATTTGAGCTGGCCCCCCCAACTGGAAGTGACCCCAAAAAGTCAAAAGTCATAACCCATAACCTAAGTAAGTGGTACCTTAGTGGACTCACCGAAGTGAACGACTCCTGGGGGTCACCCCAAGCCACGCATCCCCTGGCGTCACCCCGCAGGTCGCGAGGCCTGGGAGATCGAGGGCTGGCCCAGCTCCCGCGCCCTGCGCAAGCGCAGCGGGCACCCGCCCGCAGGGCTGCGGCAGGTGGTGATGGCCTCAGGACATGCCATGGCTGGGGGGGGAAGGGGAAGGCGGTTGGAGAGAGGTGGATGAAGGTTGCTGCAGTGGTGCTTGGTGGTTGGTTGGTGGTTGGTGGTTGGTGGTTGGTGGTTGGTGGTGGTTGCTGAGACTTTGATGTTGCTGGATGCTTGGCTTAGGAACATTTTTGTTGAAGGGATGGGCAAATGAGGCATTTTGAGCGTCCTGCGATGGTGATCGGCCTTTTGCCAGTGCTTCCATGCCATGAATCGTGTCACTCTAATGGATTTGACGCAGCCTGGTAGCTATGTGCCAACCTATATGCCAACATTGAATCACTCTGAATGTTAGCTGGCTATTGCTGTCGCATCTTGATCAGAGAATCTGCGGAGAATCCCCTCTAGCCATTTTGGCTTCAGTTTTTTCTCCGGCTCCAAGCATCCTGCTTCGCCCCTGCTGTCTTCCATCGATGGCTCGCCGCAACGTCCTTGCTGTGGCAGTTGTTGCGGCTGTCGCCGCGCTAGCTTTGCAATGGTGCCTCCCAGGGGGAAAGCCACTGCTCAGGGCAGGCGCCGTGACTGGTGCAATGGCTGCTGGTGCTATGCCTGCCTTGGCCGAAGAAGGTGGAGGCCTGTTGGATTTCGGCAAGGTGGAGCTTGGGGGTGGCTTCGCCCTGAACCTCAACATCCCTGACATCAACCTGGTGAACATCTCCATCCTCATTGCTGGGCTGTTCTACTTCCTATCCCCAGTTCTGGGTGAGTCTATGGCCTCTCGCGAGAAGGAAATCCAGTCGGACATCGAGGATGCCATTGCCAAGTACAACGAGGCCACCAGCCGATTGGCTGAGGCTGAAAAGAACAAGGCGCAAGCTGATCAGGTTGTGAAGGAGATCAATGACAGCATCGCCAAGGACATTGCGGAGTTCCAGGCCAATCTGAAGGACTGCTCTAGCGGATCTAGGATGGTCCAACCATATCCAGCCACTGTTTCTTAGACTGTGACTGAAATTTGGGGGATTAGATGGATGAACACCATGTGAACACCATGTGAACACCATGTGAACACCATGTGAACACCATGTGAACACCATATACCCTCGAATTAAAGCCATTGAAGTTGCAGCCTGATCAACTGTTGCGCCCAGGACCAGGCTCAGAGGAAGATGGAAGTGCAGAACAAGGCGCAGGAAAAGAGCCTTGCAGATTTGCAAGCGCGAACTGATGAGAACTTGGAAGCCTTCATCGACAGCCAAGCTGTTTCACGAGGCCTCAAGGAGCTGAAGGGGCTCACCGCGACCCAGAAGCAGAAGTTTATGGATGCGGCGATCGCGTCCCTCTAACTGGCTGGGATTTCTTCGAGCATGCTTGGAAAAACATGGCGGCATTGGGTCCCCATGTCTTGGAGCATTTCCTTGTGGATCCCTGCGGCTTAACATAAGGAAATTGCTCTTCCATCAGGAAGCCCGGAAGATTGACCACAGCTTAATCATGTTTAATCCAATTGGAGCTAGCAGTGACTAACCCATACCCATTGGAACTAGCCAGTGATTCGGAACTGACCCACATCCACTGGAACTACCCATGGAACACTGTTTAATCCAATTTCAACGGTTATCCATTAGTCAGTGTTAATGGAACCACCAGTGACCACTGTTGGAACCACCCATTGACACTAGCCAGTGATTTCTACATTCCGTCATCCAACTGCCATTGGAGCCCCACCGCTTCCACTAGGACTTGGCCATCGCCTCAAGATGCTTGAGGTGCAGGTGCCTTGGTCATGTGTTGCAGGTGGGCAGCAAAGGTCGGCATCAGCTGAAACGTGTGGGGCACTCTCCAGATAGGAGACCCCAAAAATGGATAGTTTACATTAGTTTACTATTATAAATGGTCAATATTTGGATGATTTGGGGGTACGTACTCCTGTTTTGAGAGACGACCATGTGGTGAATCATGGGATCATAAATGGTGGATAGCACGCAGACACTGGCAAGTGGTTTCGCATAGGTTCATTTTCTACCATGCTTAGGGATGATGATGAATTGTAGAATGGCTGGTCACCAGCAACCAAAAATTGCCTATAGTAGTAAATCATTGGTTAATGGTGCTTCGTGACAGATGATGGTGTTGATGGTTTGCCGATCTTCGTGACACATGCCGTGAAGCTGTTTCTACATGCCATGGCAAGCCATGCTTGTAGAGGGCAAACCGTTGGACGCCCCGGCACAAGGTATATACGCCGTATGGTCAGTTGATGACACCTTGCAAGTAAACCTTCTCTGTTTCGCGAAACCCATGGTGGAACTTTGCATTCACCACTTCAAATCGAAAGAAGGAGCTTCCTCCGAACAACGAGTCCCTGGCAGAGCCGGAGATTGCAAAGCTGAAGGGCTTGATGACCCTTGGCATTTTGGAGGGGTAAATGTACACATGGAGGTTTCTCAAATTTGGGAACCCAAAGATTGGATGGTTTATCGTGTACTACTCAAGATTACTGTGAAGGATGATTTGGGGGGCCCCCTCTAGTTTAAGAAACCGCCACATACTATATGCAATGTTGATGGGCGTTCCAGCATTTCGCTCATTCTCACGAGGTTTTCCCACCATTCTTTTGTTGGCAGGGCATGCTGCCAAACTGCTGTGCATATTGAGGCTGTGACTTCAGCATCACTTGGCAATGCACATATATTACATATATATATATAGATATACATGCGCGCTGTCAAACTATACTTTTGGGTCCCTTTTGCTCCACAATCCAATCACATAGAAGCCCCCGTGTGCTCAGATACACTGCGGTGGTCTTTTGTGCATGTAGAATTTGAAACAACAGCGTGAATTTGTGTGCATCATGATTCAATGAGTAAAGTATGATTTGCTTCGCATGGCATATGAGTCCACATGACGTCTTACAGGTGTCCCAAGCTACCTGCCCTGCCTTGATGCCGGGACAAACCCAGGCCACCCAGAGATATCCTTGGGACCTTTCATGTCAGGGTGCAACCGCGCGCTTGCTTAGCCAAGGAAGGCATCGCTGGCGCGCTGCAATGCCTTACTGGCCAACGATGCCCTGCGCACGATGTGCCTTGGCTATGGATAGTCCTATGGAGCTGGGAGGAGTGGTGAAATTGTTGGTTGAGATTTGGGTATCAAAGGGCCCCTTCATGGCACTTTTTTCGGGATTTGGCGGCTGACCGTCCATGACCAACACCCGGAGATCACCCGCATCACCCGCGGCTTGTTGACAATTCGCTTCATGGCTTAGCCAGGGCTTCAATTACGTCCAATGGAAAAATGAGTTCCAACCACATTCGACGTAACAATAGGGTTTGCCAATGGAACCAATCAATCCGACCCTGGTGGCCTTTGCTCGCCCTTAGCCCAGCTAACCTCCTTGAGAAGGAGAAGGCTATGGAAGAAAAAAAGACGAGGAAGTAACCCTGCGTAAACTAACAGGGTTACTCTTTGGCAAGTCGCACGAAATCACATTTTTTCTCGGAGAAAACCTCAGGAAAATCAGTTATTTCATGCTATTTCTATGGTGAATTTCTGCCATGACCATGGTGGTACCCCCGTGGCGCCACAGGAGCCACCCCCGCGGCGCCGCCCCAGGGGCCACCTGCTTCGCAAGCGCCAGCGGTCCATCGACCCCAACGACTTCGACGATGTGGCCCTGCGCTTGGTGCAGGCGGCGCTGCAGTGGCGGTGCCCCTCCGAAGAACAGCTGGAGGCAGCGCCATGGAGCAGGGTGCGGCTGGTGGTTCAGCGCTGTTGGAGGTTTAGTAGCATATGGGTCATATGACAAATAACTATTTAGGTTATATGCACTATTAATAGGTTTTGTTAGTAGTACTGTTGGACAGGTTTAGTTTAGTAGCATATGGAAAAACAATGGAGAGAGAGTTTAATTTCTGTAAACCTGATAGCATCAACAAATGGATGGATGGATGGATGGATGGATAGATATGCTCAGAAAGTCAAGCATCTTGATAGACAGATAGATAAGATGGTTGATGAGCATTCGAAGTAACGATCGAAGACAAATTTCAACATAAATACAAGCATCATCACCCTCAATTTGTATCCATCATCACTCACCATCACCCTGACCCATCACTATTCACCAATGACTTCCACCATTCTTCGCCTTTCTCACCACCAGTTCCCAGCCATGGTCCAGGCTCAGCTCCCTTTCCGCCGCGACGCCGCAAGCAACGCGGTGTCAGAGCAGCTCATGGCGCGCCTGGCCACCCAGTTGCTGCCGCAGTGGCTGCAGGCGCCATCTATGGCACCAGGAATGGTTCATGGTGGTTGGGATTGGTTGGGATTGGTTGGGAGAATGGTTGAACTTAGGTGAGTTACCCTCCTAGAAGATGCTGGTTGAGATTAGTTCCAACTACAACCATTCGTTCCAACTGGCTTCCAATAACCAGTGGGTTACTCTCCATTGCTGGTTGAGATGGTGGTTGAGATTAGTTCCAACTCACCAAGCCTAAAAGGTGACAAAATCCCACCGTTTGAAGCTGGTTTACCGCTTGAAGATGTGGTGATTTTTAGCTTCCAGGTTAGTTTACCTGAGAACACTTTAACTGAGAATGGTTCATAAAAGGTGAGTTACTGGTAATAGTGGCGAGTGCATATGAACTGAATTCATGCTTCAGAAAAGATTCGCCATGGTGAGTGGAACAACATCGAACAACCATCAATGGCTAACTAAATAGTTCATAAATGTCACCGGTAATGGTTCATACAACCATTAACTATATGGCTATGATCAATACATTTATGTTCATGTAAAAATGGATGGATACCGTTAATAATTCTTGATCACACGAATTGACTAGAGAGAAAAAATATTAATATATGATATATGTTTGACCACTAGTAAGTACTGATTCACCTCAATGTTAAGAACGTGACATGGTGCTTCCTCGTGGTGGTTCCTACCCAGGTTGCCTCACCTCGCCGCCAGGAACCCTGGGCCTCTCAGGCGGAGGACTTCCGCTTGAACTTGGCCCTGGATTGCTGGGACCGAGGCGCGTCCACAGATGTGGAGGGTGCCCCGGCGGCCGCGGCGGACGGCTCCGGTGATGGCGCGTGCGGTGATGGAATCGTTGGGCTCAGATGATGGTGAGATACAGAAGAGATGACATCAGATGACATCAGATGACATGAGATGACATGAGATGACATGAGATGACATGAGATGACATGACTTTTGACTTTGAATGCTGTTAGGGAGCAGTGCTCGCCAGCTAATCAGATGACAGTTTCTTCAAGAAACGTTTTGACAAAGACAGCAACAAAGAAAACTTTGTCGAAGTTTCGTGGTATGACTTGGAGCGGGTCAAAACGACCACTGGAGTTCGGGTGTCATGGGTCTTGCGCGTTCAAGTCGAACATGGATCGGTACCACCACAACGATGCAGAGACATCAGAAGTGGCATGTGAGTAGCCAGGAGCAGATAATTGGATATGTAATTAAGAATGTGCTGCTATACAACTCCATTATTATCATCATGCCTCATGCGGTGCAGTGCATGTTGTAGTTTGTATACAACCTTCAAATAATCAGACTATATAATATAACCGCAACTCTGATTCTTGATCATATGTGAGATATTTGCTTCTAGCCCTATTTCATGATCATCTCCATGCATAGATTATGGACTATCATTCCAGGATGTAATTCTGTTGTATCATCTGGCTCTAGCCATGTCAATAGCGCCGTTAAACCATTGCCATTCAGGATTATATGCCGCTATAGGGAAGATATGGGATATACCTTTATTTCTACCATTGAAATGCCAATTTTCTTCAAGAATATCACCGTGTCATTCCATCCTGGCCACCATCCCTTCATGTCATCCATGGACCAATGACGGTCACCCCATGACTTGCCACCGGCCATGGAGGGCCACCGAGGCCTGGGTCTCTACGTCGCCATCTGCCTGGAGCTGGGCCATCAGCAGAGGGCCATGCGGGCGTTGCAGCAGCTGCAGAGCCAGGATTTGCGCTTGGCATTTCAGCAGCGCGGCAAGTTGCGATGGCTGAGAGCTGGGTGGCTGGGTGGGTTTGATGTTGATGTTGGTGTTGGGGTGATCTTGATGTTGGTTGATGATGTTGATGTTGATGTTGATGTTGATGTTGGTTTGTTGGGCTTGGAAACCAGGCAAGATGCGAGAATACCTGAGGATGAGTATTATGCACAGAGAGGTGCGAGTTACATATACTCATAGTGCAGGTTTATTTGCTGGTGATTCTATTTCCGGGAGGTACCGAGCTAAATATGTCCATAGTACTTGTACGACCCCCGAGTCAGCTGGTTGGACCTTCAGGTCAAGGTAGTTTCACCCGCAGAAAAGTCACGTACATTTGGTTATGCATCGGCTTACCATTCCACCTGTAGCAGGTCATCAACAGCTAGAATCCTGTGGTTTTGTGTGTTGCTCGCGCATGAAAAAATATGCTTCAAGAAGGCACAGGTTCAATGATTACCAGTACTAGCTGCAATTCAAGCATTGGAATTGCACCCATGGAATATGGACAGACAGTTCAATATGAGCAGGTTGTGCAACTCAAAAGAATATCATGGACTTACACTAGATTCTTAGGTCAATCTTAAACTTTAGTTGATAAACCAAATAGTTGATTAAGAACAGTTCCATGGCAAATCATGGTTAGCCAGCTTTAGGATTGCTTGACAAAAGGTTCAACTATAGTCGGCTAAGTACACCTGGTAAACTATAGTTGGTTGTGTCTAGTTGGTTCGCTATGAGGTTTGCTCAAATATTTATGCATACTGTAGGTTATATATTGTTCACAAGTCCAAACAAATGACCAAAAAATGACCAAAAAATGTTTATTTTACACATATACGTACATACATACATGCATGCATGCATACATACATACATACATATATACATACATACAAACTTACTTACTTACTTACTTACATACTTACATACAAAAAATACTTACATACTTACATACTTACATACTTACTGTCATACTTACATACTTACTTACTTACTTACATACTTGCTTACTTACATACTTACATACTTACATACTTACATGCATGCATACATACATACTTACATACATACATACTTACTTACTTACATACTTACATATTTACATATTTACATACTTACATACTTACATACTTACATGCTTACTTACATCCTTACATACTTAAATACTTACATACTTACATACTTACATACTTACATACTTACATGCATGCATGCATGCATGCATACATACATACATACATACATACATACATACATACATACATACATACATACATATATATTTTTTTTTATATGTCACTAATCTTTGATATTTCCACCTTGGTGCATTCTTGTTTGCCATTCTTCTCGCTCAACCCAACCCTGGTGAAACGTTCATGGCCCAGGCCAGCCTTCCTGGAGGATTTGGAGACCCATGGCTTGTGGTCCGCCCCAAGAGGCGGCTCCAAGTGGTTGGATATGGCAGGATCCAAGTGGTCAGTGATGGGTGGCTCCAAGTGGTGGATGGGAAAAATGATGGCTGCGGTGGATTCGCATGGTTTGTTTGTCGGAAAGAATGGTACCCTTCAGCTTGAAGGAAACAATTCGCATGGTTCAACTTCATTTGGGGGTGCACTCCAGTAAACTAACCTGGCAATAGAAAATCAACCATTTATTGGTTGTTTCCCAGGGTTTTATTTTAAAAATTGCTGAAAATTCATTGCTAGGTTAGTTTACCAGAGGGTACCATTCTCAAATGTTCAGCTTTGTTGTTGAATACATTGCTCAGGCTTGGGCCGGGCCCTGCTGATCTGACTCTGTGGGATGCATTCCCAGCCCAGTCCATCCCAGTCCTGTTTGACCAACCAGCCTGCCACATAGGTTGGACACAGGCCATTATTTGTTGCTCAGGGACCATCATCAACCATAGTCAGCCATCATTATATAGTTGGTTGCACAGCTTAAGTTTGTGGTTCTAAACGTTTTATGTCCTTAGTATTGGAATAAATTAGGGATATGTGGTTGATTAACTACTCATGATTGATGGCAGGTAGTTATCAACCATATTTGTTGCTTAGGGACCCTCAGGGTTGCCAACCATATGGGTGTTCCTCAAAGTAGGGATACCCCAAAAATGTTTATTTTACTATAACTGGCCAATATCAAGGATGATAACTGGGGGTACCCCACGTTGACTTGAGAAACCACCATGCAACTTTCAGAGGGCTTAAAACCACCAACAGAAATCCCATGGGTTGCCCTATGAAAAGCCATCACCCCGCCTGCTTCATATCCCCCCCCTGCCCAGGCTCCGCTGGTTTGCCAGCGCTGGTGCAGAGAGCCGCGCGCGTGGCGCAGGGCGACCAAAGCGTCCGTCGCACCCTGGCGGAGTGGCCATGGCGGTGGTTGTGGTAGCTGCGAGACCTTGGAGGAAACTAGTTTGGTTGGTGGTTGGATTGATGGTTTTTGTAGATTTTTGTAGGGGTTATAACCAGTAATAATGGTTGATAACAATGGTCAATAATAGTGGATAATAAGTAACAATAGTGATTAAACAGCTACTGGTTGGTTGACAGGCATATTTTTCATAGGGGCGGTTCAACCACCAACCAGATAATGTTTGATGATGGTTGGCTGTTGGTTGGGAGCAGCGATGAGCTTTTCCAGGGTTATCCATAAGCCCCTTTGTAAAGGGGGAACGAGGCCAGGAGCTACGGGGAGTGGTGTAACCAAACGGATCCAAATGGTGGTTGGCAATATGAAATGAACAGAGTCCAGTATTTTTGATTATTATTTGGGAATGCGCATTCAGTAGCCAGATTGATTGTTACATCTCCCCTTTGTTGTCGTTCATCATTTTAGTTCATAGAACTATTTTTGGTTCATGCTGGCTGTGTTATTGACATCGTTTCCGGCGGTATGGCCGCGGTTGCCAGTGGCCGCTGACTGCTTACGTACATGCGATCCCTGTACTGGTTGGCGTCGCCAGATGGCTAATATAAATCACTCCTAGCATCAACCATTATTGACCAACCACATATGCCGTTAACCCACCATTAACATCCACTAACCACCCCGATGCATCACTACGCACCCATCCTCAATGTCACACCTCGTCTCAAGTGCAAGTACTTCACCAGCGCTACTGATTACTAGTCATAAGATTAACCATAAACATGCAGCGAAAACCATCAACAAACTATCGACCACCATCACTGACTTGTTTTTATCGCTTGTTCGTGATTATCAACCACACTGAAATAATTATCAAGCATGATTTGCCATCAAACACCACTATGAACCACTATTGTGAACCATTGATCATCATTAACCACCAGCTGGTTGATGTTGTTGCTGTCGTTGTCGCTGTCGTTGTCGTTGCCGTTGTCGTTGTCGTTGTTGTTGTTGTCCCTATGCCTGGTGGTTTCTATCTCCAGGTCGTCGTCATGGCGCCCTACTGTTGGATGGCACCACCGTGATGACCGAAGGCCGCTGGGGCGGCAGCATAGCGACTGCGCGGAGATGTTGAAAACCGGAGCCGTCAGCAGGTGTGGCTGGCAATGGTGGGTGAACCCATCTGCAATGTGACTATGACCAGCATTTGCCACACCGTAGTAGTACAAATTCCTGTTGGTCATAGTGGTGACTGTGATCCACTACGGCTAATTAATCCCAATGAACATTGATGACTAATTGATAGCGGTAACCATGGTCCACAAGTAGAACAATCAACCACTATTTACCACCGGTGAGGAACCAATCAGCAGTAAGCAGTAAGCAATTTAGTTGACAATAGTGGTAACCTGATTCATTTCCCACTATTACTGGTAACCAATCAGCAATGAGTCGGAATATAATGGTTGAACATGGTGAGTTACCAGCATTTACTACAGGTAATCTTATTGCGAAGTTACAATACTTGAGTGCTTACAACAAGTGAGTGATTGACAATGGTGACAAACGTGAGTAATTAATCAGTCGTTTGATTATAACCAGTATTTACTAGTGGTAACTATGATCAACAACTGCTATAACCAACCACTATTTTCAGGCCATTGTAGTTGTAGTTCCGCGCTCCCTCAAAGAGGGTCATGGAGTGATGGCGCTAGAAGAATCATCAGTTTAGAACCTATGGTTCGTTATAGTTGCCAGCAGTAAATAACCAGCCGGAAATATAATGGTTGCCTGGTTGACCAGGATAAATGGGAGATTTATATTCACAACCCCCCCCCAAATTTAATGCTGCATCACCAGCTGTAGTATAACTGGGGGTGGTTTGTAACTGCTCAGGGTGAATGGTGATGAAGGATGTCTCATAATATGACATAATTTGCATGTGGCTGATGTCTCATATCATGATGTTGGCCCCTAGGGCCTCGGGGTTTTCGGATTCAGAGGCTCAGTATATCGATTGTGTACGGTGAAGGTGTTGCACGGCTGGGAGTGTAGACAGGGAAGAGGAGGCGCCGAGATGCAGACTGCATTGGTGGTCGTTGTTAGTGGAAACCCGGGCGGACATGGGCAGACCATATTGGCCCTACCCAAAAAAAGGAGATGTTATTTGTAACGATATGGTAGCAATGATTCGGATAGTGCTTGCGATTTTCCGGGCCATGGTGATGATAATGATCCTGGGATGATGACATGACCTTCTTAATGAGATGATACATGCTGATTCTGATGACTTTGATGAACCAACTGATCAACCAGGTGTTGCAGTTGCATCATTTCCATACCTTCAGTCGCAGGTTTCAACCACCTGGCTGGAGCCTTACAGCCACGGAGGACGACCGGAAGGTGGCAGCGCCGCTGCGGAGCCATGGAAGATCATGGATGATGCAATGATGTTTTTGATTCTTGACGAACATCCATGGAATAACAATCATTCACGAAGAATTCCATGAGTGTTAGGTTAATCATTTGAGACTCCAAATGATAAGATGGCTCTTATTAACTTTGGTTTTATAGCAAGATTTAATAACAGTTGGAGTTGATGATGAGAAATCGCTGCCAAACTCTTCCGAGACTGACAAAAGAGGCCACAGCGAATTTAATTTGGAGCCGCTGCAGGACCGATAATTTGCATCCTCTCTTGAAGCCAAAGTGGAGGGAGACACAACGTCACGCTGAGGCCAGCTTTGGTTTCCAGAGGAGCACTACAGCTGGTGGTTCTTTCTAGGAAATCATGGTGGTCAATATGGGGTGATATGGTTTTTAACATTTTTCTGTTCCCCAATATTTGGGATGGTTGGTTGACCAATCTTTTGTGAGAAGGATTATGGCTTATCACAGACCACCAACCAGCAATCAGTGAAAACCTTTCAATAGAAACCTTAACAGCCCAGAAATGACAACATTTTTATTGCCCATTCACCTGTTCGTCCAGGAGTTTTCATGTGATGGGTGACAGCTATCCTAGCTACTTACCATGACTGGTTTCCGAGGGCGACTGTTTGTCACTCAGGCCTTGAGTGTGTGAGACTTTTTTCTCACAAAAGTCTCACAGGCTGCTCCGAAGACCAAGCAGCATCAAATCCCATTGGTATGGGACTAATGGTGTACCAAATGGTTGATAATATGGTGAATAATATTGGTATAACAAGTGGTCATGAGTATTAGAATGGCTATAATGATGACCAATAATAAGGGATAATCACCAAGCCCACCTCACAAAGAAGACTTTCCTGCGCTTTCCGGGGTCACTTGATCCAGTCAGATGAGCACGCGAAAGGCTGGACCGGTGACTAACCTTGCTATGGTGTGATTTATCGGCCCAGCGAGTCACCAACCGACAGGATGCCCTAAGTGGCTTTCAGCTTGGAGAGCCACTGGTAATTTGGCTCTTGGAGGTTGCTCGCAAGCCTTGTTGGGGAAAGGAACGGCGATGTTTGATGAGTTGATCTTATGGTCAATCATCGTGCTGTATCATGCAGCCAAATTAGCTCCCCTTAACCAACGATAGAGATTGTGAGACCACAAGCATCATCGTTTCACTTTATTGTTGGTGTTTAAGTTTGCTGGTCTTGTACTAGTTTGGGAATGATTTTCAGCCATGATTTTCTGGATAATTTATCCTGCTGTAATATACTGTAATCAGCGGCTGTTCGTTACTAACCTAATTTTGAACCCTTATCGGCCTCTCAGCTGGATATGTCAGGTGCATTGCTTGTTGCAGTTGCCGTCCTTGAAAGATGCGATGCACAAGCAGATCCTCATCGTTGAGATTGCTGATGTTGGACAGCGGGCTGATGGGCCAGCAACAGGTGTCAAATCAGGATCTGAAAATCATGTGGCGAGCTGGGTCAAGCAGTTAACCTACCAACAATGGGGGATAAGTTAACCAACAAAACTATAGGGAAAAGAATGGTTGATGATAGGGGAACCAGGGGTACGGTGCGATTTGCAAACATGTTCACTAACATAGTTTTACTGGGCTCTTGCTGAAAAAGTGTTGGCCAATGGCTTTTCGCACTCCCTCAAAGAGGGTCTGGAATTTATTGCGCTGGAAAAAAACATAGTTTTACATGATGTGTATTCATGCCTATCCACACATGTTTATACATTTGCTTGCTTGGCAGTTTTGTGTTGAACATGGTTTGCTTTGTGACAGTTCTAAGGGTGTGAGCATAAACAATTGGGAACACAGATATATGTCAAAGAGGTGTGATGTGCATCTTTGCACAAAGAACTGCGATAGAAACTGCAAATTGCATTGCTGCAGCTTGGTTGGTGGCGTCATGCCTTCAGCGTCAAGTGAAAGTCTACCTGGTTGATTCACGACTTGGAAGACCTACCAGCGCTCACACACACACACACAAACACCGAGAGAGCTGAACATAGATGGATCGATGGATGGATCGATGGATGGATGGATGGATCTATACATCTTTCTATACATATATTTTTCATATATCCAAATATATCATATACACATATATACCTACTATTGAGAAGGTACAGTATGCAGATCTCACACCTACAAGCATTCATGCCTCGATCCCTCGGTGCCAGGACCAGGGCTGGGATGGGCTGAGCCCTGCTCCAGGGGGTGTGTCCATTTGCTGATGAAGTCACCGGGCGATGTGGTGATGCGCACAGGGTTGTGCAGACGCTTCGTTGCCCATACCTGGTTTTGAGATGGTTAATTGATGGTTTGGTGATGGTTAGCTAGTGGTTTGGTGGTCGCAATTTGATGATTTGGTGATGGTTTGGCGGTGGTTATCTGATGGTTTGGTGGTGGTCAACTGATGGTTTGGTGAGGGTGGCTTAGTGATGCTTCAGTGATGGTTGGGTGGGCAACCGCAGTGGATTTGACACTTCCAAAAACTTCGTATGGCGATCCATCATCCGATCCACCGTGGCACAAGAAAGCATCCATCAACTGGTGGTTTCTCAAGTCACAGGGTGCCCCCAAAATGGTTGGTTTATTATTGTAGGTGACTAACATTAGATGGTTTATATGTTCCCAAAATCATCTCGTACACTAACCACTATAGCCATAGCAATAAACCAAACATTTTTGGGTTACCCCCATTTTAAGAAACTCCCAACTATGTTTCTGAACCTCGGGACATGGGCCACGTCAGAGATGATTCCGAGAACTGATCGCAAACAATCCTTTTCAATAGAGCACCATATTTGAAAAACACCACAGGTCCTTCAAGCATCAATGGCTGGTCTTTAACCTTCAAATAGAGAAGGTTTATGGATCTAAGGATCATGAAATGGATCCACCATTATGGGCATAAGGGATTATGGCCGTGGTTGATAGGGGATGATGACCAACAATAACATCAATATGGTGGTTTCTTGAGTCAATTTGGGGATCCCAAGCTACGCTTAGTAGTGGTAAACATCAAGGATGATAACTGGGGGCCCCCCGGAACCCCTATGACTTGAGAAACTACCATACATACTACATCATTTTTATATATATAAATATATATATATCAAAAAATGTTTTTGTGGCTTCCTGCTGGGCATTCCGAAGGTGACATTCCGCCGCATTCCTGAGTCAATCAGCAAGAAAAAAACATCTTGCATTTCACGCGATTGGAATCGGTTGTTGATCACGATACGTAGCGTATGCTTTCAAGAGGCGTTAACAAACCAGCCAAGCAAATGCAAGCAACACCATAGATATTTAAAATGTCAGTGATCTATTGACCAACCGTTTGATTGTTTTATGGGCATTGATCATGTTGGTTTTCAGCACCATTGATTTGTGCAACGCTTGACTGGATGTTTTCTAGGTGTGACGTGCGTACCAGTTGTTGGTATAGATAGTGATAACCAGGATCCATCATCGCAGTTTGCTTCAGTCAACATTCAACAATGATTTGTTGGTATATCCGAGTATGATTGCCAGTCTAGTCAAGTTATCATATGATGGTTGAATCTCATGTGCAAGTATCCACATGGGGATGGCCCCGATATACATAGTGATTAATTCAAACACAATTTGTTTTGGTGAAATAGATGACTGGTTGGAATAGGAGAACCGGTAGGAACACGACTGGGATCGCCATGTCGACGCTGCGCAGCGACTATGTCAGTGCTGTCACTGAATCTGATGACTATTCTGAGATTGATGTACGACTGCAGTCTTTGAAGGGCGAAGAATTGGCCTTCAGAATCCCTCGCAGCACTCTGGGGCGCAAAGTCTACCAGATGGCGTTGGAGAAATTTTCATGGAACCGAGGTGCGGAGTTTTCACGCCAAGTTGATCGGCTTGGGGGTTCCACTGGTGAGTGTGAGTTGTATAGATTAACCCGTCACCCATCACGGTTGAAAATAGCCTGATTGGGTCATCATTATTAACCGATATTCTACCCAAGTTGGTTAATATTCCACCCTCAATATTTTCATAAGAAGTATTAATCGATCAGGGTATAATCCATGTTCGGCTGTGAAACCTCAGGTGCAAGACTCGCTTTGCACCATGGTTCCTCGAAGTTGAGGCTGTGCCAGAGCTTGCAAGAGCTTGCCGGAGATTCGGGCAATACCCTGGTGTTGTCGTGCACGTTCTGCCAAACAGATTTGCACGCTGCGTGGTTGAAGCTTCAAGGGCGCGAACATCCTGAACAAGAGTTTGCCCTTGATGGGGTGTCGTCCCTAGAAGGTGTCATCCAGGCTTCTTCTTTATACAACCTCCCACAAAGCCTTGAAAGACTGACGTCTGGTACCGACTTTAATCAGAACCTGGCTGTTTTGACCTTGCCTACAAATCTTCGAAGCTTGACGCTTGGCGACCGATTCAACCAGAGGATGGATGGAGCGATTTTGCCTGGAAATCTTCAAAGCTTGACGTTTGGCAGAGACTTCGACCAGACGATGGATAGAGTGACCTTGCCCAGCAACCTTCAAAGCTTGACGTTTGGCCGCGACTTTAGTCAGAACCTGGATGTTTTGACCTTGCCTACAAATCTTCGAAGCTTGACGCTTGGCGACTGATTCAACCAGAGGATGGAAGGAGCGACTCTGCCTGCGAATCTTCTTAGCTTGACTTTTGGCGACCGATTCAACCAGAGGATGGATGGAGCGACTTTGCCTGCAAATCTTCTTAGTTTGACTTTTGGCAGCGACTTCAATCAGAGGATGGATGGAGTGCTTTTGCCCATGAATCTTCAAAGCTTGACGTTTGGAGACAACTTTCATCAGAGCCTGAATCGAGTGACGTTGCCCACTAATCTTCAAAACTTGAAATTTGGCTACCACTTCAACCAGAGGATAGATGGCGTGACTTTCCCCACCAATCTTCAAAGCTTGGTGTTTGGCTACTGCTTCAATAGGAGAATGGATGGTGTGACCTTGCCTGCGAATCTTCAAAGTTTGGCGTTTGGCAGAGGTTTCAAGGGGAAGATGCGCAGTGTGACATTGCCCCCCCATCTTCAAAGCTTGACGTTTGGCACCGGATTTGATGAGAGCGTGGATGTGTTGGCTTTGCCTGTGAATCTTCAAAGTTTGACATTTGACGAGTACTTCAACCAGAGGATAGATGCTTTGACCTTGCCTGCCAATCTTCAGAGCTTGACATTTGGCTGGGACTTTAATCAAAGCCTGGATGGTGTGACCTGGCCACCCAATCTGCAAAGCTTGGTGTTTGTCAAAAGCTTCAACCAGAGGATAGATGGTTTGACCTTGCCCGCCAATCTTCAGAGTTTGACATTTGGCTGCGACTTTTATCAAAGCCTGGATGGTGTGACCTGGCCACCCAATCTGCAAAGCTTGAGATTGAGCGAGTGCTTCAACCAGATGGATGGTTTGACCTTGCCCATGAATCTACAAGACTTGACCTTTGGCTACTATTTCAACCAAAGCATGGACAATGTGATTTTGCCAGCCAATCTTCAAACCTTGAAATTTGAAGGCCTTTTCAACCAGAGCGTGGACAATATGATTTTGCCAGCCAACCTTCAAGCCTTAGTGTTTGGCTACCGCTTTGATCAGAGCCTGGATGTTTTGACTTTGCCTGCAAATCTTCAAACCTTGACCTTTAGGGATGGCTTCAACCAGAGCGTGGACAATGTGACTTTCCCAGCCAATCTTCAAACCATGATGTTTGGGGATGGCTTCAACCAAAGTCTCGATGGCGTAGTATTACCTCACAGCCTTCACACTTTGTCGATGCAGGGCATCGTTTTGAGTTGCCAGTGACTGGCAGTGGCATTCCGTTCGCACGTCTCCCCAAAGCTTTGGGAGTGCTCCATTGCAATGACTGGAAATGGCACTGAGCAAAAACGACCATGGTAAACTCTGGGAAGCCAGCTAATTGGATGATCAGCCCACTTAGTAAGTGGTTGGTAACCACGGTTCCAAATTGCATACAACTATTGTGAGCTATACTATATATAAAGGGGTGAACAGCCTCCATGGTTACCAAACTTAGCCTGGTTGCACTATTACCCACAACTGGTTAGTTCCAAACATCCACTATTACATACCCAATATCACCAAACTAACATAAACTAACCATTATTATCCATATATTAGCCATATATGATTATCCATATAGTAACCATACATTAAGATACATTAAACATAAATTAACCATTTTGAAGCATTTTGGTGGTCTGGCTTGTTCCGGAAGGTGGACCTCAGGTCCCAGGTCTCAGCCGTGATAACGTAGGCCACCACGACTTGTCAGTTGTCCAACTTACAGCTACGCACTGGCGCCCAAAATGGTTGGATCCGTTGGCACTGGCGCCGCGCTTCTAAACATGTCCACAAGGAGCTGCTGAAAGCAGCTTTTTGCTGCTTTTTGGGATGCCAACTGAGCGGAAAGAGAACATAGCCGTGATCAACGGTACACTGACCTCAGTATTCTGATCCATTTCTCCAGCGGTTCAACTATGTATGACTGATGCTACTGATATCATTGGGATAGTCGAAACGGCCATGGGTTCAAGGATGTTCAAGGGCTGCACTTAAACTAGCAGCTCCAATGGTGGTAGACACCATTCATCCGAGGTTTGGTGTGTCCAAAGTTTTCTTCACAGATGGTCAGGGTGGGCTGGTGGAACGAGACTTGCCACATCGCCCAGAACTGGATGTGCCGACGCTCGACCGGATTTTTTTCGGGGACAGGGTATACCAGCTGGTGATGACCTGGTCGATGGTCTTTAACGTTTTGTATTTTCCCTGGTGATTATTAACAGATATTAGTAAATGGTTGGTCTGGCTGACCAATATTTTTATCATTGGGGTTGAAACCACCAACCACTATATCACCCAGTGACGAAAAAACCTGGGTTTGAAGACATCCAGGTGGTTCCCAGGGCTTTTCAATATCGCTCGGGATTTCCCGAGCGCCCCAGAGATCGCTCATCAGTTCCTTTATGTGTACCTCCTCGTGTCGGTATATAGTCCTCTCTTTATGTCCCTAGAATTCACTTTGAAGTTTTTGGGAAAGCCCGACACCGAGTGTGGTTGAACATGGAAATTGACTTGAAACTTGAAGGCCGGTCTTTTCCATCCAGCCAATTAGATGAAGTGATTCTGCTGTTGAACTGTCTATTTACTTGAAGGACAGCCGCATGTGGGCAAGCACCAGCAACATGTCTCTTCTATATGGGAGCTTTCAAATCACG
The DNA here is from genome assembly GCA_009767595.1 of Symbiodinium kawagutii. NCBI lineage: Eukaryota > Dinophyceae > Suessiales > Symbiodiniaceae > Symbiodinium > Symbiodinium kawagutii. The sequence goes on along the minus strand of VSDK01010153.1, from coordinate 49,179 downwards.
AAGCCAAACCTCCAAAGGAGGACAACTAATTTAAGGGTTTGACAGGAAAGGATCTAGTGGTCGCGATGGTATGTGGTGGTTGTATTTGTATAGTGGCTGGTGAAAAATTGACCAGCAATTTGGTTATAGTGGGCTTATCACGGTCAACAGCCTGTGTCAAAAGCCTGTGGGCACACTGCACTCCTCAGGCAAAAGACATTTGCCCGACGGATCGGTGACGATCGCATTTCGGAGAGAGCTTGGATGGACATTTCTCGATCGATGCTGGAGAAAGATCAGGGCCGTGTTGCTTCAGTGATGGCTGGCCAAGTTCATTTAGCTGGGAGAACATGGTGGATGAGTTTCGGTGATGGGAACTCCAAATTGGTTCCACAAAATACTTAGGAAGAAGAACTTGCTACAAGTTCCCAAGGAATATGAGCGTTCGTGCAGGAGGAAGTTGGGGTTCAAAATTTAGTCTCAGTCAGAGCTTTCAATTTCTGATCACCAATGCACCTTAGAGAATTGTCAGCGTGCGCGGCTGTACCCTTGAGAGCAATGAGCGTGTCCAGGTGGCTCGATTGGCATCCCACTTCACACAGTTCACAAACCATGTCACCGCGGGACCCGTGGCAGATTGCTGACTCAAGCCGTGTGGATGACAACCTGAAAGTATACAAGATCAAGTGTAGTCGATCAACCGAAGACCGGGGCAAGATTTGTTTCAGAATGTGCCAAGCCATAATTGTCAGATGAGATCATGAGATCTGCATTCAGCCATGTCTCCATTTGCTTCAGAATGCACCCACCCAGCCGTGCAAGATCTCCATTTTGACATTTTCTCGCCCCCAAGATGGAGCTGGGTCCTTTCGCGCCCATTGGCATCAGCTCCCATTTGGAGAAACGTCCGCTCAGGACGCCGCTGTTGGAATGAGAGCATGGGCCACAAGCCCTGCATAAACATGATGCTTTGAAGACAGATATGTGGTCCAGTGGTCATGGTTTATTGGTACGGGTGCCATGGCTTCACCATCCTGATTTATCAACGTTGGACTCTCCGGATGTGTCTGGGATTTCCCCTAGGAAGTGTTTGGCGCACAGAAGCGCAACCTACTTGTCCCTAAATTGACACCTTCGCTGGTCGGAGCAGCCCTCCAACCAGGTTTCCAACTGGCTAAATCATGCTAATTCAATGGAGGCCAAGCACCATGTCTCAGTTCTAGCGGGTGCAGCTCCTTTGCTCATATATCTCAAGGAGAATGATGAATGGCACCATTTTCCCTAGGAAAAAATGAATCGAACACATGGCTGCTGAAGCGGCTGAAAGCTGCGGACGGCATCAGGACACCTGGCATCACTGCCCCCGGCCGTGTGGGCAGAGCTGGGACCGTGAGCTCCTATTGGCTTTGCGCAAAGGCGGGGCAGTATCAGGGCACACGTCTTGACTGAACCCCAGCAGATTCCATAGGTAAGCCATCATAAGATGGTAGATTCTCGCATTCCAGGTTGCCAGAGAGTGAGTGCTGGGTTTGCGTCCTCCAAGTAGGTTATTGTTCACCCACAGCGGTATTTGTTGATTGGTAAAGGGTCTCCTCCGAAATTTGCATGCGTTCCACAATGCCATAGTAGCACGCACAAGTTAAGGACCAATTGAAATGCTATTGTTCGTCTAGGTGGCATCAATGCAGCTGAAGGGAAAAATGAAAACCGAGTACAATAGCATGCCAGCAGGCTTCTCTGGAGCAGAGGGCCCTCAAACACCAGCTGCCTTCGTCTAGAGGAAGAAATGCCACAACGCATGGCATGGAGAAAATCCCCATCCAATGGGATAAACTTGGATGAACTACATTGAACTACCATCCGCTGTATGATAACTTTGTTGGCATGTTTCTTCAAAAACGACATAGCCGAGTCTTTGCTTAATTTGCTTTTTGCAGATCCATTTGCATGCACATGGCATTGCATAGGTTGCAAAAGTACTTGCAAGTCCACCCATTTGCGCCATCTTAAAAGATAGATGATTTATGATGATTTAGTTGCTTGGTTCTGACCCATCTCATGTCATCCTGCGCACCTTGAGTCGTCCACCCATCTGTCCAGCACCCCACCAGCTGCGCTTGTCCAGGCAGTAGGCCTCGCGTGCGTGCATCGTTGGTGCGTGACCCGCCAGGGTCCTGAGAGTTGCTGCCAGTTCCAGGGCATGACCTTGGCCGTGCGTCAGGGCTGAATGACGTGAGTCCACAGTGAGACCCTGTGATTCAGCAGGTGTCCGGTACCCACCATCATCCACTAATCCCGTAACTGGAGAGTTGTTATGTTGTTGAGATGATGCAGTGCTGAGAGGAATGTGTGCGTACTCAAAGCCACGGAGGGCATTCCAAAGCCCATGATCATCATTTTTTCGAAGCAAAGCATCAATTCCATTCAATTCCAATGGGTCACGGACAACTTGTTGGTTGGCAGACACTTTCGGACGATGATGTGTTGAAGCGCTTCGCTGCATCCCGAGGTCGCAAAGCTGCAGCAACAGACGAGGTCCTCCAACACCGTCGCGGTGAGAGAGAAGTAGTTTGAGCTGACAACTGCAGGTTGATGGTCAGTAGCTGATCATTTAGTAGCTGGTTAGCAGATGTTAGTAGATGTTATTAGCTGGTTCACGATGCTTATAGTCATTTTATGGGCCGCACTCCGTGTTTCTTTCTTTACTTTGGATGCAAGGATTTTGGTTGCCTTCGAAGCTCCAACCGCTGCCTTATTTTTTGGCAACCTCAATGCATGCGTGTCTTCATCATCCAACTTGCTTCAATATCATTTTGCTTTCAATTCATCACCCAAAATAAATTTGAACCAACCGTTTCAACCATTGAAGCAGCCAACTTGATTCGTCCCAAGCATTGTTTCATCACCAGATGTCTCCCTTGAGCGCTGAGCTGCAGGAGTCAGAAGACAAGGCGAAAAGCTGAGTGGCTCGAGGTTCCCCAGGTGGTGCCATGCAACCAAATCATGTGTGGATCCAAGCAAGCAAGGATACAGGAGTAAAATGACTCCAGCTGTCAGATTGGTGTGTCAGGCGTCAATCGTGAAATGAGCGCATGTCAATTTCAAACAAATGAATCAGTATTTTTAATTATCTAGATGGCGTCCGTGCACACCCAGATACATCTCCCGGAGTTGTCACTTAGGATATTCTCGGACCAGAGTTGGACATCATGTCTGTGGGTTCTCCCGGTAGGTTGAATCACCAACCACTCAATGCTTATCCTGACTTCGGTGGTTCCCGGGACTATTGGATGCCCAGGCTTGCTGCACCGTGGGCATGCTCTTGTACAATGGATGCAAATAGCAGGGTGGTGTTCAAGAAGCAATGGACGGGTAGAAGATGGTACAAGCAGGAAAAGAACAATCGAAAGCGACAACCCAACAGAAAGCCCGAATGCGGCACAGAAGGATACAGGTGAAGATTCCACCATCCAGGATGTGATCAGGGCTCAGGTACACTGCAACACCGTCTATGACACAATAATGATGGTCATAATGTCATTATGTTACTCTTTGTTCCAAAACGTGTTTTGTGGTGATCATCGGTGGTGATCAAAACAGTTGCGGTTCCCTTACATCGCTCTTGTTTAAAGAATAGTCTTCTCACCATTCTATCATATTCTATCCAGCAAACCGTGAAATGAATGAACCACATTCCCATTTGCAGTGGTACATTGCTACAGTATATGCTCTGAATACTATATCTTCATGGGTGTTTCTCAAAAAAGGGGGGGCCAAATCATCCAATTACTAATCATCTATAAGTTATAGTAATAAACCCACCATTTTCTGGGTTCCCTATTTTGAGAAGCCCCATTTGTCATGTACAACTCAACCCTATGACACAGCAGTTCACATCAATTCTTGTGTAGTCAGTGGATATACCACACTCCCGCACCAGTGGCACAGCACTTTGCCTGAAAGGCTGCTGGGCTATCGCAAGAGGCGCAGGACGGCCGTTGGTCCCGCTGTTGAGTGCTGGTGCAGGTGAGTTTGCTCGGTGTAGCTAGGGAAATGCCACTTCGATCCACAGTGCCAAGCCCTATGAATCAGCTCCTTGTTCTATTGACGTGATATTTTGCCAGCAGAACTGTGGTTGCTGCCAGTTATTTGTCCCTATGCTCTTTTTCTGGGGATTGGTTGTCAACATGATTTTGACCAACCAGTAAAACCCACTGGGGTGGTACTGGTTCATTTCCAACCTGCCATGTCTCAGCAGGGGTACCAAGATGGCCGGCAGTTCATCCATGGGTGTATCCATGGGTTTCTGTACCAGCTTCGCATCTCCCAAATTGGATTCTTTCGTATAGGTTTGCCATCCAGAGTGATCATGCCTGGCTAGTTGGCGGTTTTTCTCCAATGCCCTTGGGATGGTGGGTTGATTAAGAAGCATAGTTTTTCAGAGGGCTCGAACCAGTTTATGTTATTGCCCAGCATGATTTACGAGTACTGACCTGTATGCCAACTATGGTTTACTAAACAGTATTTATGACACTGGTCACTAGGCCTACAAACTAAATTACATACAGTCATCATTATTTAATAAGATTTGCCATGTTTGACCTATATACTAACTACATCTAACTAGCATTAATCATCACTACAATTACCAGCCACTCTCATCCATTGCCACCAGCCAGGTACGTTCCTCACGGGATCCCGAGCCCCTCGATCCACAGGAGACCTTAGCCAAGGCCAAGGCGGCCTCGAAGGCAAGGCAGAGCACGACGCCTCAGCGCCTTGGCTAAGGCCCATGGTAACCCATGGGGGGTCACATGGTAACCCCTGGGGGGATTGACCATTAATAGGGGGCATGTTACATGTTAATGTGAAGCTAAACCCATGGTAAGCCAGGATGAAGCTACACCCTGGTTGATGATCATAGGGGGGTATCCCCCAGCTTCGCCAACTGGTTTCCTTTTAAAATGGTGACAATGGTGCTTACATGGGCTCTACGACAATGGTGGTTACATGTAGGTTTATATATGTAACCAGGGTTGGGGGTTATATAGTGATCATGTTACTTGATTAAGGGTGGTTGGTGGTCATGGGAGATGGGAACCAACAAGGACACTGGTTTTCCATTTTCCCCAGTGATTACTAACAAATGGTTGGTTGACGAGCATGTGTCTCGTAGGGGTTGAAACCATCAGCCAGTTATGTGAGTCATCATGGAATCCAACTGCGACACTGTGCATCGTTGGAATTGACCGGTCCTCCATTCCTAACTCGAGCTTGACAAGCAGTGACATAGTTTCTAAAAGTCATGTTCTGGGGTATTCCCAGCATTTTTCTGTGTCGCAGGCACTTGAGTTCAGACGTTCCCACGACTTGATAGTTGCTTTCGTTCATCCAATAGTGAACCTTGTTAAAGGAAGAGAAGTGGCCAACCATGATGGTCACAGAAGAGCAATTGTCAATCAAGTTCGGTAACATTGGCTAGTACAAAATAAAGGTTTCACTACCTAAAAGTCAATTAGCTCAGCCACTCAATGGCCAATCATGGCTACTTATAGCTAATCATCAGTACTTAAACGCCCCTACTAAACAGCTATTACACTACCAATAGCTCCCATGATAGCTACAAAATAGCCAAGAATCCATAGCTAACCACGGCAAAACAACCACCTGAAGCCCCGCCTCCTGGTGCGAAGCCAGGGCCGCGCTTCCCCACACTTCCCAGGACTCCAAGCTTCGACCCATCGGCTGGGTACCCAGTGAAGATGGCAGGGTCAGGCAGTGAGCCATCAAGTTTGACTGGAGATAATAAACACCAATGATAGTTAGGAAATACTTGGTAGATAGCATTAGTTGGAAAATGATTGATCGATGATATCCAACAATATCCAACAATGATAGTTGAGAAATGATTGGTACTTGGGAAATAGTTGGTAGATAATATGGGAGATCATAAGCAACAATGATAGCTTTATGAGAGACAATAGCCAAAAAAATGAATGATTTAAGTTGTTTTTGGGAGATATTAAGTGACAATGATATTTTTGTTGGAAAGATAACATCCAACAAGATAATACGGGAACTAGTTGGTGGATAATATGGGAGATAATAAACACCAATGATCGTTATGAAATAATTGGTAGATAGCACTAGTTGGGAAATGATTGGTAGATGATATGGGGAACTATAGCCAACAATCATAAGTTTTAGGAGAGAAAATAACCAACCAAATGAAATATCTACGGTGTTTTTGGGAAATAATAAGCGACAATGATAAGTTTTTGGAGAGATAATATCCAACAAGATAATATGGGAACTAGTTGGTAGATAAAAAGGGAGATAAACACCAATGATCGTTATGAAATAATTGGTAGATAGCACTAGTTGGGAAATGATTGGTAGATGATATGGGGAACTATAGCTAACAATCATAAGTTTTAGGAGAGATAATAACCAACGAAATAATTGTTAGATAAGTTTTGTCAACATGATATCCTAGATTACCCAATAGCCAACAATTGTCTACTTGGGAAATGGTTGGTAGATAATATGGGAGATAATAATCAACAATGATAGTTTTATGAGAGATAACAACCAACAAGATGACGTTATGTAAGTTTTTTGGGAGATAATGAGCAATCATAATTGTTGGGAAGCAATAGTTAGTAATTGGAAAACAATAGTTGGGAAATAATAAGCAACAAAAAAATGGCTGACGCTGACCCATATTTACCTGGTAACCAGGGAAAATAAACTAGTTTGCTTTTAACCGTTAGCAACCAGGGAGAACACTAGTTGATTGTCATTTTTCAGGGGAAATTAGATGATTCATTACAACAGATTGTTTACGCGGGCAACGTCATAGACCATCAGATAAGTTTAGATGATTATATAATCTGCAAAAACCATCATAGATCATCATAGTATCCTGGAATGACTCATATTTTGAAGTAAAAATCATGGTATAGATAGATTATACCACCAATGACTCTAGCATAGCTTAACTCCTGGAGAAGGCGAGAGAGATAATACGTGCTCCAAGGTTGATGCTTGAAATTTCCTACTCCTGGGTGCCAAGACTAGAAGATGTGTGGCCTGAGCTCATTTCGCTGGTTCCTAGCAACCCTTCGTGACTCTAACCTAAAGGATCAAAGCCACGTGAATTCGTGACTGTTATATCGTCCACTTTGGTGGCTCCCAATTGCTAAGCGACACAGTCACGTTGTCGTGTTCTTGATCCTGGCCAGCATGTACGCAGTACGGGTTTGACATTCGGAAATCCCTCAACTGCAAAGCTGGCAAAATCGGCCATGACTCATTGCGCATCGGCTACTGTATCAGATACTTGGTGGATGTGACATGACGTGACCATCTGAAACAGAACTAGAATCGTTTCAAGTTCATTGAGACAGTTTGAGGCATACCTATATCCACAATAGATGCCAGATTTGTCCATGTGAACATCCACCTGCTATCACCTACCTTCAATAAATCAATCACTATGAACCACCATGATACCGGTCTACTAACCACTACAAGTCACTGTTTTTAACCGTAGTTAGAACCACTGCTGAGGAATATTAACCACTATTAAAGATTAACAACCATTGACAACCACTACCAATCATTATTAACCATTTTCAAGCCGTATCAACCACTACTAACCACTACCAACCACCAACCAACCCTACTGAGCACCCATCAACGACACCTTTGGAGGTGCCAGGCCCACGCTACTTCGCCGCAGGCCGAAGTGGGCGTCACCGAGCCTTTGGGGTTTTTCGACCCCGCGGGCTTTTGCACCAACGTGGACAAGGTACGGTCGATCCGCACCCTGCTGCGGTTGGGACAGGGACATGGCAAGGGGTGATTGATATCTTCAATCGAAGTCATGTCATCAATTTGATGAGTTGAAACATGTTGTCTTCAATCGAAGTCATGTAATTGATCAAAAATGAGTTGAAGCTTGATAAGTTTGAATTGCCATCATTATCAAAGATATGTCTTAGTGATTTGCTGCTTGGCTGTTTTCAACATTTGTTTGTTTTCCCAAATGTATTCACAAATGGTTGACTATTATTTTCATGTGCCTAAATTTAAATCATTTGCCAAAATGAACATGTACATCAAGTAGTTCCCAAATGTATTGAAAATTTACCTATTTCATTTTCTAGACATAGTTCCCAAATGCAATACGGAGTTAGTTGATGTGGCTGGGTCACCTGATCACCTTCAGCCTCGCTGAACTCCTTGAGTTGCGCGTAGGCCTTTCATAGGTCGTTGCCCCCCAGGGCCCACAGTCACCGCTTGCCGCAACGCTGCAGATCAAGTTCCGGGAGCTGCGGACATCTGAGCTCAAGCACGGCCGTGAGCAAGCGGTTGCCGGCGGAGCAGGGGTAGGTTGTTGAACCCTTAGGAGTCGTTCATCGTGGAGTATAACTGGTTGGTTCTGCGTTCGTCACTTGATGTCATTTGTGCGGATCTGGATCTGGCAGCAGTGGGGGGTCGCAACCTGTCCCAACCGGCTATGGAAACCTGTGAAGATCCCGCATCGCCAGGTATTGCGATGCTGGCAGCCATTGGCCTCGTTGGCCAGTGGCAAGCTGAGCCGAGTGGCCAGCACAAAGGAGCAGCTCCTTACCTGGTTGCGGAGAAAACCTACAGTTCGGCATAGGACGCAGGCAGGTTAGGTTTTATCTATTTAAGACCTGCTTAGGGGCTGCCAGAAGATTACGCTTGCAGTTTTTGCTGTGATTTTTTAAAGACTTCAACAATTTGTTCACTCAGTTTTTTCCCGCATGTCGTTTTCCACAAGCTGATGCTCATTTTCACCTACGAAGTTGACTACTAGTTGATGGGTTTAAAGATATTGATATTGATTCCCAAACGGCTTTTGGGGATGAGTTGGTGAACAAGCAGATTTTCGGGATGGCGAAACTAACCGCCAAGCAGTACATGATCCTCATAACCGATATAGCCTACAACCGTTATATAAGTATTCGCATGTAGTAACCAATTATTAACCACCATAATTCAACCATTATTAACAACCATTATTCACCATGACCCACTATTAATAACCATTATTTACCATGAGCCATGGCTACAACCACCATTATTACCCATGAGCCACTATTAGCCACCATTGCTTACCATTTACCATGATTAACCACTATAATCAACCATGGCCACCACCAACCCGTCGGCCGGCCGCACTCAGGCACTACTTGCGCTTTCCCGGCATCGCAGTTTTCGATGAACTGCCCAATGGGGTTGGTCGGGGAAACTCAGATCGATCTCAATAGCTGTTGCGGCATCGCTGGTGGTGACTCTCAGTCGTCATGCCGGTAACCCGAAAGTGATGGATGTTTTACTCCTCTAGATCGCTATAAACCATCCATTTTTGTTGCCATAGTCACCATCCATTTTCTGGAAACTAAATTAATTGCTAGCGAAACGGTCGTTTTTTTTACCATTTATTCCTGTGAATGATTCCTGAACTTGGATGATTTGCGGGGTCCCCGATTTTCAGAAACAGCCAAATACTTTCGAACTAATTAGCTATTCGAAAGTATTAGGTTATTTAGCTAATATTTAACTAATTTCGAACAATTAAGTTGTATTGAGTTATGATTGGTTGCTATTACCGGGGTCATGTACACTTGTGATTAATCGTGAGTTGATTGTGACTTGTTTCTATTTCTCGGGCTGTGCCGCATCTGCATAATGATGGTCAGGGATTGTTGGGCCATTAATTAAAACGATTTATTCATAAATACTACCTGCCTTTAATGCTGATTATTAGCAATAAGAATGAAACCAAAGGTCAACTACTATGAATGACGCTTAATAACGATCAATAGTGGCTGTACAATAGTTCATGATCATCAATGACCTGTGTGCTTGCACGTGTTCTGCTCTCAGAGGTCCACCCCCACCACCATAGAGAACTGATGTCTCCCCTCTAGATTGTGGATCCATTGTCACGGTGGCTTCTTGACTGCTTGCTATGTCGGCGATAGTTGGACATGCAAATCCCAAGCACTCTCCGGAATTTGATGGTTTTCTATTCTGGTTGTTGGTAGTTCTTGGTGGCCTTTTCGGGAAAAAACGAACGTTTCAGCAATCATTCTTGAGCACACCCAGCACTGCAGTCGGTGAAACAGATGGCTGATCCGTTTGTTAATGATCCATCAGCAAACGGCTGATCATCTAAAACTCGGCGTCATGCGGGGAGAGCTATATAGTGGTCGACAAAGCTCCATGGCGACCCACAATAGTACAGTATAGTGTTCATTAATTGTTGGTTACCTACTATTGTTGGTTCCTATCCCATATTATGACTAACGACTTCTGGCCATAGTTCATTTTTGATCAACCGATTTTATCACTATCCCTATTCTCAACCATCCTGAGCCATAGCTCAGTACTATTTCCCATCGAAAATCCCATGGTTTCCTCCACTGGCGACCTGTGATTCACCAGCAACTGAGGCGCGGTGACGGAAGTGCCACCTGGCAGCGAGACAGAAGCTGTAGCGTGGTTGAGCTTGTCCGTTGAGGGTCCATCATGAAACTTTGAAGAGCTATGCTGGTTGAGTAGTGGATGATGATGGTTGATAGTGATTAATAGTGGTTGGGTAGTGGTTAATAACTGGCTGGTGGTTTCAAGCAGTTTTTATTGCCCCCAGTGTTTACAAATGACTGGTTGGTTGACTGGTATTCTTCATAGGGGTTGTAACCACTAACCAGCTATAGCCATGGTGAATGTGAAGGGATGATGATGGTGGACAAGTGCCTTAGATGAAAGCTAATAGTTGTACCATTAACGGTTGGGAATAGTTTGTAGCGATTAGCCATGGTAATTATGAACTATCATCAACCGTTTATCATGATAGTACTGTGACACTGTGGATGGTTCATCCACTTGTGTTTTCAACTTCTACCTAGCCTAGCTTTGGGTGATAGTCATCCGCACACATACATACAAGTGTATATTATATACACACATATTTTGCGCTCGTTTGTGTGTGTAAATGTTTGATATGTAAGTAGTGAACGTATTGCATGTACCCGTGGTGAGGCAAGCACTTCATCACAAACATAATGCGCATTGATGTAATCCCTTCCTCCTATTTCTAAACCTCCCCCTAATACAAAAAACCACCTAGTTTAAGATAGTAATCTGAATGCAATGCACAAGGGACATGTATTTATGGCACTGACCCCAGCAGCCAAGGCCGGGTCAGCTGGGCATCTTCACCCTCTTCGGGGCCCGGGGATCCAATGGGGACCGATGGACCCTGGGGCGAGCTACCTGGGTGCTGGTTGGAAGGGTGGGAACCATGGGAAATCCCATGGGTGTGAAATCCCATGTTGTCCTGGCAAGAGCTGTAAAACGATGGATGCAATTGCACCTTCAAGTAACAACTGTCGAACACTTGAAGCGCATTACCCTTCAAATAACTTTTATTTAAAAAATACTAGTCAACATGAGAAACCAACCACCAACCAGCGAACCAACTACTTTGGAACCTCCAAAATGGCACTCTTTCAACTGGTAAAGCGCTGCCGCAGCTTGCGCGCTTGGATTGCTCGGCTTTGGCGAAAGACATTCGCGTTGCCATCAGCTGGTAGTTTGTTGGAGGGACTATGGTCATGAAAAGTGGTGAACATTGGTGATGAGACATCATGAAACATTTTGGCGATTGGACTATGATCATAAAAATGATGAACGTTGGTAATCAGCAACATTATGAGACATGATCCAGATAAAAGGGATGAACATTGATGAACATTTGCTGCTTGATTCTGATGATTTCTGGTGGATTTGCAAATGATGAACATGGATGAACCATTTGCTTACATTATCTAGCAATTTAAGTGATGGAACCATTTGCTGCTTGATAACGATGATATCGGGTGGATGTCCATCGGATGGATGTCCATCGGGTGGATGTCCATGGCCATTCGAATTTTGAAGCATTGCATCAATGTTGGAACAATGCCTTCAGTCGATTGTTGTGGTGCACAGTCATTCCAACCTGGGATAGGCAGCTGTGATGGTGGTTGCATTGTGCCATAATCTGCCGCTTGTTGGTTGCCGTCCGCGCGCGTCTCAGGTGGCTTTACTACCCGAGTTCAGCACGCCAGTGGCAGCCTCGAGGGAAAGTGTTCCACGTTGATTTGCTGGGTCGCTTAAAGTTGACGTGGCATGGTCGATGACCAGATTTGGTGCAAACAACGGGCTGTTTTGCAAGTTTTGTGAACTGCAACAGCCCTTCACAGTTTTACAGTCTACCACTTTTGACATTCTTCTTCAAAAAAGCTCGTTTTCATGAGATTGCATGAGCTCGTGGGTGATCAGATTTTTGGAACGGATGATTTTTGAACAATGAAACCGATGCAGCCAAACGGCTAGCCAGTTGGGGGTAGACCTACCTGCCAGGATGCTTCCAGAGAGGTGGGTGACTTTGGAGGCGGGGAGATCGAACCTCGAAGGGTGTTTTGCCTATGACTTTCTCCGAATGGGTTTGTCCATGGCCATGGTGGTACACCTTTAACCAGCCAGTAGTGATCATCAATAGGGAAACTAGCATTCAGAGACTCTTAGCGTCATACCAGTCCCTCAGCAGCGGAGAACTACCACTTGGGGGTAACTGCACCGTTTATGGACAAACCGAAATATATATAGTCATAAAATCAGTGTTTGGTCAGCCATTTGAGTGATAATTGCGGGACCACAGGACAGGAGAAAAGTTTTCTGTAGCAAGAATTGGCCATGGTTGGAGCACTTTAGAAGAGCAGAATGGCACGGGTATACCGGAGGCTGCTGACAACATGAGCCCCATGACAAATTTTGGACCTGAACAAAGTGCGCCCGAAAAAAAATCCACAGCATGGCCATGCAGAGTCGGACACCACCAAACCGGAAGGTTGGACGTGTCTCTAATTTGAAGGGTTTTGACATGCTCTGATGCACAGGGGGGGAGCTGGGTCCACTGGGTTCCCTGACGGCTGTAGATCCCTTGAACTTCCAGCAGCTGACTGGTGGAATGGACCTTCAAGACCTTCGCAATCGCGAGCTCAACAATGGAAGGCAGCTGGGGGCTGGTTATCAGTGGAGGGGAACAGGATTGACAATTGGATGAGTACAGTTGCATGGAACATCAACCAGTTTTAGGTGGGTTGCCTAAAGGAAATGGTGATTGTTAATTTCAAGGTTCGTTTACCCGAGGGTAATTCAACGGTTGACCATAACACGAGTTATCAATGGTCACTCATCATTATCATCGGGTTTGCCAACCATTGCCAATCATTGCTAACCATTGAATCAACATTGACATACATTAACCCATTGTGGACGTTTCATCAGGAATAAGCCAGCAGGATTCGCGCTTCAATCAACAATTGTGACTGTGGACGTTTCATGGGTGAGCAAACCATAAACGATCACAATTGTTGATGACATTTTTGGATCATGATTTTGGATCACAACTTTATCATGTAACAACTGGAGCATAAGAATCTCCGATTAATATAGGGAAGTTGGGCAAGCATGAGCCATCAGTCTGGAGATGCCTTGAAATCACATGGCTGGACTAGAACACCATGTTGCGACATGTCACGAAAAACAATCATGATTGAACTGGTTGGTGGTTTCAAACATTTTTATTTTCCCTGGTAATTATTAACAAATGGCTGGTTGACCAATTTTTTCAAAGGGGTTTAAACCACCAACCAGTTGAATCATTTTACCTTAGTGATTTCGGACATGGGTGCTACATGAATCGTCCCCGAAATTGCGACCATCGGTAGATGAGAATGCCGGTCTTGCCAAGTCCCTCACGGATGATGATATATTGTGATCATTGGCTATTGCTTTAAGATGATATATGATAATAATATATGATGATGATTATACGATGATGATTTTTGATGATGATTATATGATCATGGTATATGATGATCATTTGAAAGATTCACACCTTGCCTGGTTATCAGTTTTCTGTGACCATATGATGGCAATGCTTGGATCTCCCGGCACAGGTATCACTCTGCCGGGTCACTGGGACATACAGAATGATCAGCGGAAGCGGTTACAGTGGACCAAATCCTGCATCAGTTTGGGTTGAACATGGTTGAACCATCTCAGGTGCATTTGGTTTTCCCCTTTCCGCCAACATTGCGCCATGTTTTGACCCTACAAAACCACAAAAGGTCTTTAGGAAATTGATGGCATCTCGTTGTCCATGTGCTGGCTGACCCACGGCGCTGTAGGTTTGCCATGTTCGCTACCATTGGCATCATTGCGGTGAGATCCTCAGATTTTCAAACGTTTTCTGTTCACATTATTTGAAAACAGTTGGTCGGTTGACCAGCATATTGCTCATAGGGGTTGCAACCAACAACCACTTAGTTGTTTTGATTTTCTTATTTTGATTCATCCCACCTCGCTGCTCAGCAGCGTTGATGTGTGCATCCAACAATTGATATCATGCTGGCAGTATGTGATCCTGATTTCCTGACTGCACCCCTGGTGCCGCGAGGACTGAAGTGCCAAGTCGGAAAATACATGTTTTTTTGCCAAGCACCACTATCCATTGAACGGCCTTTGGCAACCATCACCAAACATTGTTAATTATTATCATTGAGCAAGCAGTACTAAACGTATCTAAAAGATTCAAAAAGTTATCAGTTATCACTATTCAATTTTTGAACACGTAATCAATTGGGATATTTGGTCATTCCTCTCAACCATTGTTTAGCCCTGCTTGCTTATTGCAAACTTTGATTTCTCGAGTGATGAATGGCTTCTTTTGGCAAAATTGCTTTGAGGGCTTTTATTGATGCAACAATGCTTGTGAAACCGGCAATGGCGATAGCCAGAGGAGGAGCAATTGGCAATAATTGAAATACATACTGTAGTAGATTGGCTTATCAAATAGAACCAATTACGAACTGCTTCTTATTCATGTTCAGGTCAGTTCATTACTCAATAACCATAGGCTATCCACCTGATAGGCGTTTTTGCTGACGGTTTGTGGTTTGGGCAATGTGGTCTCGCTGCCAAGTACCATCAACGAAGGGGAGTGAATGGAAGACCCATGATTCAAAGAACAAACAAATGCGAGGATACACTCTGGTCAACTAATCGGGCAACGGAAAACCACAATTGTGTAAGAGAACCCGTGCAAAATCAGCTCTAAAAAGGCCATAAAGGAATACTGGATTTTCCATTGCCAGGTTAGTTTACCAGAGGGTAGGGTAAGACGAGAGGCGCTTCAATGAACAGCTGGATCTAGGATTATCGACCATGATGTAACTATACAGCCATAAAATCAGTCATCCATTGCTTTCAACCATGACCTGCTAAGGTTTATAATCAATAACCAACATTATTGCAAAACTGGCTGGTGGTTTTAAAGATTCTTTATTTGCCCTGGTATCACCAAATGGTTGGTTGGTTGACAAGCATAATATTGTTTGTAGGAGTGGTTCAAACACCAACCAGCCACTATGCATGTTAACATCAACGGATCACTATTGCTACTCGCGCTTGCCAAAACAGCAGTGGTACTAACCAGCCAGTAGCACAACGGCCACCACTGCTTGATTAGCCGTTCAGCAACCAGTGGTTAAATACTAATGTTAGTTCATATAGTTGGTCCCCTAAGTTATCCCCGCAGTTGCTCTTATCCAAATTATCCCCTAGTTGTTGGTTAATTATCCCCTACTATTGACCATTAATCAGTTTACCCCACAAATCATCCCCTACCATCCCAAGTTATCCCCCACAAATTATTTGGCTCAAGTTAACCAGCTGGGTGTTTCTCAAGCCATAGGGGTACCCCCAAATCATCCATTAGTAGTCATTTATAATAGTAAACCAACCATAACTTTGGGGCCCCCAAACTGGCTTGAGAAACAACCAGCGAGTTAACCACGAACCAACCAGACTCGCTTCATGGTGGGGGTCACCGTGGTGGTTTGTTGCTGCTTTGGGCACCTCCTTGAGGCGGAATTGGTCACCGGGAAGGATGCGGTGGAGTGGCATGGCGAAGCATTTTAAGCATGGCCGACATGAAGCGTCAAGAAGGCTGAATATACATGGCTTAATATAGCTTTAATATGGTTTAGATGTGGTTCAAATATGGCTTGAATATGGCGAATACATGGCTTGATATAGCTTTAAAATGGTTTAGATATGGCTCGAATAGGGCTTGAATATGGTTTAGAAATGGCTTCAATATATGGCTTATAAGGCCAATGGTCACTGGTCAGTTGGTGCTTTGACTATGTTTGATTGACATGTTCTATTTGCCCTGTGTTGGGGATGGCTGATGGGCAAACACACCAACCAACGAGCGAAATATGTGGCTTACGAGGATGTCTATTTGATGTCTATCAGGTGAGAAGGATGCAACAAGTGGTTTAATGGGATAAATGGTGGATCAATGATCGAAGAATGGTTATCCGTGATTGGTTGATGATCAATTGGTTATCACCTTTGGGGGTCATGATGAAGGGGCTGCACCATGAATACGAGCTAAACCAGCTATTCCTGGGGTCTTGAAGCATCATCACCAGCCAATTGTTGAAGTACCAAGTCTTTGCGTTGTGGGTTGCAGCTGGTACCACTATGTGGCTAGGCGACATAGCTGGTTGGGATATGTTGGGGTTGTTAATGTACTTGAATCGTAAGATTTTCTTTACGATAGCATCAACCATTTAGCCGAACGAGATTATAGTTTCATGATTTCCTGCACGGCAATTGAGGCAATTGGGCTTGAACTAAAAAGCCGATCGTTCGATATATGTTCAAAAATTTTATATCTAAGTATATGCTGATAATTGATTTACATGATATCAAAACAATAATCTACAAATTTGTTAATTAAATTCAAAAAATATATTTGAATACAGACTTACTATATCAGCAGCCGTTTTTTTACCTTAGTTGAAAGTAGTATTCAGCTGTAAGGATGGTTTTGAGGTGGAAACAGAATTAGCTATACAATAATATGGGAGAAACTCCAAAAATGATATTTAATTTTATCGATAATACTTCCTTGTATTGATTGTTTAAAATGTCAAAACTGTAAGGTAGTAGTAAGCAGAGATTTAAATTTTGAAATATCTCGTACATACTGAGACAAACAAACATAAATGGCTACCGCCACATTCTGTTGTAAAAGCGGCAAGCATGAAGGACAAGCATGGAAAATAAAATTAAAAGAATTACCTGCGGTGAGCCAAGAGCCTGACCCCATAAACAAATAATTTTTAAAAAACCGGAAACCTATTCCCCTAATATATATATTAATAAAAATTACCGATAGGTCCTTACCCCGCGCGCGCGCGCAGTCCCCGAGCATCGGAATTCCCAAAAAAGTCGGAGTATTTTTGGAATTTTCCCCATAATTCGATTTAGCTTTCGCGACTTTGTTTGGAGCCTTTGTTTGCCACCGGCTGCGCGCAGGCACCGAAATAGTTTGACTATTTGGGAAATTGCGATTTTGCAAATTTCCTAAATAGTTGTACTTTTTTGGACACTGCTGCGCCGCCCGAGGTCCATATACCACTAGGCAATTTACGTACCGCAATCCGGCCCGACAGCTCGATTCCCCCCTTGTCCACCGGTCCCGGTGTGTTCGAACCACCGCGCCCAGTTGGTATAGTTTACATCCATTGCCCCCGGGTCGACCGCGCTCAATATGCTGAAGTTAGCGAAACCCACTGATATTTTCTATACTATAATATGATTATGTTTTTATTCTTTTCTATTTATTACTTGAAGTTTTTTACACTTTGTCCATTTTTGGTCTGAGTTGGCCAGTCCTGAATACCGGAGATTGATACGAGTGTATTTGCATTTGGCAGAGATCGCCGTTTGTCTTGTACATGGCCGTTATGCAGCTATATGTGCACTTGGCAGAGATCGCCGTTTTTGTTGTACCTGGCCGTTTTCATCTCCCAGCTCCGGGTGGTGACCGCTTTTAGTTTGCATTCAAGTTTGAGCACCGCCATGCCTGAGCGTACCACAGCCTGAGCGTACCACAGCCCGTACTGCGTATCGAACCGAGTGGGCCCGATTTTCTCAGAACATGCTGGCACGCAACATGAAACTCTGGAACATTCGTGCGTTCGAGCCGATGCTTGAGTTTTCCAACAAAGTTTTGGAAAACATGGATGTCAGAAAATCCTTCTGGGTCGCGGCCAAACATACCGATGATATGATGAGTTACCTAGCTTATTGGGCCGTCATCCGTGAATTGATGAGGAGAACCCCACCAGGCGACCGCGATCGCGCCCTCGCAGACTTCGTGGACACTGCCGGTGACGTCCAGTTCGCCCGATCTTTTCACTTGAAGGACGTTGTGGCCGCGATGCAACAATTGCATTTGTACAATGTCAACAACAGAGACGATCGCAATAGCCATCGAATGCGATATGCCAGTGTTACATTGATGACCTTGACTGCTCGTATCCTACAAAGGGATCACGGCATTGCCATCTCCTTGAATGGACCTCTGTTGGTGTTGGCATCCGCTTTTGGCATCATTAGCGGCGGCGTTACTGTGTGCCGTTTGTTGCGGCGCCGGCTCTTGGAGACCCGGGACTGGGCTATGCCGACGTGGTGCACGGACCTTCTCAAGAAGACTTGCGACGAAGCCTTGGTTTTTGGAGAAACGAGTGGCCGCCCTCGACATTCAAAAGCTACATCGCTGGACATGGCTACAGAGGATAATGTGAACATCGACGACCAGGAGTCCGAACAAATTTTTGATGCAAACGAAACTCCCGTGACTGGCCAGCTGACGCCGGCAGTTCGGGCAGCTATGGGTGCTGTGGGCCAAAGTATTTTGGAGCTGGCCGCAGCATCTGGAGACCCGTGGGCAACATGCATACATATGCACACATGGTGGCTTTAGGCCGTGACATTCTCTGGGCCACCAAAAGGCATTACAAATTTGGAACCAGGCCGTCGACCAAAACATTACCGTCTGGCGTCGCGGCCAATGGACAAACCCACTCCCGTACTTCCCACTTATGGGCTTGGCGACGAAGGAGTTACAGGATCGTATTGCCGAGCTTTTTATCGACTCTAACATGGGGACTGAAAACACCTTCCTCCAGACCTTTGGCCTGATACCTTTGATGCCGACCATCGGCAGTGCCCCGCATATGCTTACTATCGTACAGCGGCGCAGCAGCCTTTGTAAAACGGATGCAGTACTGACACACATTCCATCGTAATTACTACTGGGCATCTCGAAGGCCGTAAAAAAGCGTATCGTGAAAATTACTGCTATAATTGGGGAGCCGGCTTTTCCAATACGGTGGACATAATCAGAAAATATTTTTTATTACAATATTAAAATTATTAATTTCCTTCATTATATATATAATTACTCCCGATATAATTAAAATTAATAATAAATCTTAAAATTAAAAATTTTATATATATATATTTTTTTTATATTATTAATTTTTAAAAATTATTTTTTATTATTAAAATTTTTTAATTAAATTTTATTTAAAATTAAGCTAATTTTATTTTAATTTAGTTTATTTTTTATTATAATTTAATTAATTTTTTATTTTAATTTTAATTTAATTTTAAAATATAATTTTAAATTTATTTTAACTTAATAGGTAATTTAAATTTAATTTTAATTTACTTTTAATTTAACCTTACCTTAATTTAAATTTAAATTTAAAATTATTTAAATTTAAACCTAATATAT
>VSDK01010153.1:0-26112 GCA_009767595.1 Symbiodinium kawagutii | reverse complement strand
AATTTTTAAAAATATAATTAAAATAAATTAAAAATTTAAATTATATATATTTTAAATGTATTTAATTAAAATAAATATCTTTAAATTATAATATTATCCAAAATAAATTTAAATTAATAAAATATATTTAATTATATAATTTAAATAAATATTTTATTATTATATATTTTTTTCTTTTTTTAAAATAATAAATTATATATAATTTTTTTAAAATATATTATATAATTATATATATATATAATCTATTAATTTATAATATTTTATTTTTAAATATTATTTTATATATTTAAATATTTTTATTTATTTAAAAAAATACTATATAAATATTTTTATTTTAATAATAATAAATATAAAAATATATTTTTTATTTTATTTATATATATTAAAATTTTTAAAAAATAAATATTATATTTTATATAATAAATTAATTATATTAATTACTTTTTTATTTTATTATAAATTAATTTTATTTTTTAAATTTATATTTTTATTTATTTTAATATTAAAATAAATAATAAATATTTTTATTTTAAATAATAATAAAATTAAAAAATAAAAATAAAAATATTAATTATTATTCTTTTTTAATTTTATTGCTATTATATTATTAATTAAAAAAAATAATTATTATTATTATTTTTTTTTTAAATATTAATTTAGTATAATAATTATTATTATGATTATTATCGTTATCCAGGAGTAAAGTAAGGTGGGGAGGGGGTTAACCGCAATTATTGGTTTCGATTGACAGAATTTTCAATTTGTTTAAAAAAAAAGAATAATTCTTAATTTTTCTTAATTATTCTTAAAGGTTATGCCCAACGGGGTTTTCAGAGGACAAGAGAAGTTAAGAGTAAGGAGGTCAGACCCTGTTTTTATCGATATTTACAGTGTTTCATGCCTTCGGACTGTAAAACATGTCCAGCCCACAGGATGGACACCATTGGTTGGGGATTTTGTCAGTTAAAACCAGTAAGAGCAAGGGGGTCCCACCCAGCAGGCTCACACCTGACCCCTATGAATGGTTAATTTTTGAGAAAATAGGTATAAGGTAATACAAGAATTAATCCTGAATGTGAATTATGATAAATTTAAAATTTCCTGATGAAGGAAATTGTTTTTTCTTAATTAAAATTCATGTTTTTCCGCCTAGCCCATAACCAATATGTAACAAGCGTGGAGTCAAGGTAATTCGGGTCGCAGATCCGCCGAGATGGTACCGCCGAATCTACCCTCAGCATGATACCAACCAATATGGTGCCAGTATGGACTGCGGATGGGTCGCATGCGGTGCAGATCACCCAAATGTATTTAGCTTAGATTCTTAAATCTAGTGTCCTTGAATTTCTTTAGAATTTTCAATCTTTAGTGGTAAATAAGAGCCAAGTACTCCTTTGTTATTAAAAGCCTTTGCTGCTTGTGAGCTGGTGGCTTTCATACTACATTCAAATTTGGCTGCCTTAAATGACAATTGAAATCTCTGGCAGCCTTCCAAGCTTCATTTTGGCATGGGCCAAAATCTCAGCATCACTTGGGGTCGTCGAAACTTGACCACCAAAGCCTTGGCATCCCTCCTGCAATTTGCCCGAGGGAGTGAAGTAGTGGTTGCCATACATCTGCTTCTCAGGCAAGCAAGTGCCCACCGTCTCTCCTTGCATCACCACGTAGTTCCCATAGAAATATTGCTCGTGGCCCGGAAGTGTGGCACCAACACCCAAGGCTTTGCCAACATAGGCATAGACATTGTCCTCAGTGGGCGACATTGCTTGGTACCTTGGCACCTCCATCATATCATTCAACAAAACTAGGCATGAATTACAGTATCGCTTTGCAATGCTGACTGGTGGTTGAACCACACCTATGAAAAATATTAGCGGACCAACCAACCATGTCGATACTATGTGATACTAAGGTAATAGAACATGTTTAAAACAACCAGCCAGTTCTTGAAGCATCTTGAAGTTGTGAAACCGCTCTGAGCTCGCAGATCGCGCCGAGGTTCGTAGTGATGATTGTCGTGGCCACCGAAGTCCGTCTTCATGGCTTGCATTCCGTAAACGATGAAGTTGTCCTGAACTGCCACTGGCGAATGACTCGATTGAGACCATGCAATTGCACCCCGTGCAAGCGGTATACCCCCAGATTCCGCACATCCCACGTTTTTTCTGTTTCAAGTTCGAGCAATCGCTTGGTTGCTTTCCATTGCATCCCCCACGGAAAAGGAACCACTGCCCGGCCCTGAAGTATGGATCAAGTTCATACAGCTCATGCGGCAATCAAAGATTCGCAATAGAATATACGTGAGTGGCAAACAATCGTGGTGATGTCACCATGGTGATGAAGGGGGTCATGAGGAGCTGTACCTGTCAGCTGTACCTGTCAGCTGTCTATCCCCTTGGCTTTATGCACCATCTCAGCAGTACCTTGGAACAGCTTCAGCTCAGCCAAGGTTCATGGGTCTTGTAGTAACAACTGCCATCGTCGTTGTCAATGGCTTCTTGAGGAGAGAAATTGTCCACCATGAAGTTGTGATGGATCCAGCGCCACTGCATGATCCTGAGCGACTTCCCGCAGGCATGGAATCATGAGTCAATTCATCGAATCTTATATAGGGTCGCCTCCACTTTTCAAGCCCTAAGAACCTGAGTCCATCGGCATTGGACCCTTTGGAACTGCAACATGGCTTGATATGCCATATAGCAAGATACTGGATGATGATAGAGACCTGGTTTTCAACAATGTCTCCGCAGGCAGTGCCTCAGCAAGACTGACCAAACCAAAGATACAAGTCTGCCTCAGAAAGAGCGTCAAGATAACTATGCCCAGAAGGATCAGGAGGAGCGTCTGTCCCGGGCACCTCTCCACTTCACAAGGATGTCTCAGTGTCTCAGCAAGAGTGTCTCCCCCGGCTGGTCGTTCGAGCGTGTTCAATAGTCGAGTGTCTGATGTCAGTAGAGTCCTCCAACAGAACCATACAACTGTGTAAACACGAGCATACACCGACTAAATTGCAAATGATCACAACATGATAGATTGCTTTGGGCCCATTTATCATCACCGATGCATGATCATTTTGCGTGCAACATCTGCAACCAATTCAGCTTCATTCACTGAGCTCTCCCCCCGGAGGTCACCATCTGCCCTGCTCAGAGTCACATTGAAGGCTCACCAGTCCGCGTGGTGGTCAAAAAGGGCTGTCGATCCCATGAGTTGAAAGGTCCGTGGTCACCACTCTCCCGACAGGTTGAGAAAACCAAGTTGGAGGCGATTTCGTCACCACCTGCGCTCAACTGACGGGACAAAAAATGGATGCCTCATATGGTTATAATGATGCTTTCATAGGGGAGTATTTCATGATTTTTAGGGGAATAATAACCAATTAATATCAAAAAATGATAAAAAATGTACATGCTGAATGTCAAAGAGCTGTTGGTGACACTCGAGAAAAAGGGTAGTGAATAGTAGTGAATGAAAAATTCACAGTGCCTCCTCACTTGCTGGTCTGAAAAACATGCCATACCCTTCGCGAGAAAATTGATTGTTTGCGTGAGGTTCCCCCCAAAGGCCCCCTACTCCAAAGACTCTTGATCATGGGCAAACACATGTTACACGTCAGCTTCCACAAAGGGTACCAGTAGATCAAGAAGATAAGTTCAATGTGACAAGCTGACCGACATTCACCAAAAAGCTCTGGCCTCCAAAGCCATCATTCAAGTTGATCCCCGCCCGAGGTGCATTGAAGAAGACGTTGGACAAGATTCGGGACTCTGTAGCCTTGGCCTGGACACGGGTTCAGGTGGATGTCTTTTCATGTTCCTCTCAGATCTGGATCTTGGGGATGGAGTTACAGCCGCTTTGAGATGTGAATTTCAGTGATCCGGGATGATCTAGGTGTGTTCCATACCTCGTTGGGTGAATGCTGAAATGATCCCCATGCAAATCTACATCAATCTACCGTCCCCGGCGTTTAGCGTCAAGGACCCAAACAGAACTGGCAACTGGATCATTAAGAACTGCTGCAAGAAGATCTTCGTGTTGATTGAATTGTTTCACAAACAAGGCTGGGAAAGACTGAGCCAATGTGGTCCCAGAGTCTATTGGAGTTGCCCTCCGGTCATGAAACATGGCAACGTAAATGCAATTGATCGCCTTGAAATTGTGGATTCTCCAGTGCCGAGTTAGATTCCCAAGGGGCCCAAAGGGTAGATGCTGTCCAGCCTGAAAAAAGAAACTGCTCTGCTTCTCAAACAAACCGATCTCGCGGCCAGAGCAATTCCTCGCACCAGGTGGGAACAAACCTGTACAAAAGGATCACAAAGTAATCTGGTTGTTGAACAACCCCTATTATCAGCGAGTGGTTAATAATAGCTGGCGAAAGTTGATATAGTGATTATAATAATGGTTAATGATGATATTTATTTTTCCAAATGCATTAATTACTCGAATTACTAAGGGGTTGGTTAGTTGACAAGCCCGTCTTTCATGGGGATTGGACAAGGAAGATGCCGAGATCTGATCCAAAATGGGTAGACAAGGAAGATGCCTAGAAGCAACAAGAATCTCATGCACTGCCTGCACTACTTCATTGTATATGTGATATGTGTCATTAGACATGCCATCCTGTTTGCTAAAGGGCAGATCTTGGGTACCCAACCGTTGGGATAGAAACGATGACAATGATGGGGCTGTAAGTCACAGCACTTACAAGATACAAGCTGGTTGGTTTCCAAACCCTACAAAACCCTACAAAACATTAGTCACCGAACCATTTGATAAGAATCACTACGTAAAATGAAACAATATTTGAGACCACCAGCCAGTACAAGTCTTTTCCTGCTTGTTGTCTTGACTCAGAGATCTCTCTCTCTCTCTCTTCTATGGGCATGTCATCGCTGGCAAGTCATCTTAGTTGTGGCATCCCAAACGTTCCAACATGACATGGGCACAGGACCCCGCACGCCAGGACACTAGTCGCTAGGGGAAAAAGCGGCAGTGGCGCGGGCGGTTTCTTGCGATCAAATGTACCATCCGATACCCCGGGCACTATGCCATTCCTGATCGATTCTTTGTACCCACCCCCTGCTTCCTTCCATAAACCTTTACGTTGAAACTGTCTAATCAATTATCAACCATCCTTGTCAGGTGAAATCCATTTCCCACCCTCTTCCATACCAAGCGTCTGCATGGTGGTCCTCACTGGATGCTCACCATCTGTGCCATCCACCCCAGCCTGGGGTGCGTTCGCCAGGATGATCCCCGGGCGCCCAGGGTCACTGCTGGTCTCGTTGGTGTAGCCCCAGACCGCCACGGCATTACCGCCCAAGTAGGCGAAGTCGCTCTGCTGGATCGTTGTATCACGGTTATACCCCGAGACCATCACAGCATTGCCGTCCAGGCGTTCAAAGGTACCTCAAACCAAAACATGGAACGGGGGAATATGAAGGAAACTGGATGGGTAAGACGAGATGGTAAGAGATGGTTAAGATATGTTAAGATATGGTAAGAGCACGTAATGGATGAAGCTGCTTCAAAGGTACCTCAAGGGGGAAATGGGGTAGGAGCTTCGTCCCAAAAAATGTACTCTGTGAAGCATCACTCGCTGCGACGATGATTGGATCAAACGACAATTTCCATGTGAACGATTTTGGAGATGTAGCCCGGTTTCAGGTCGTTTTCAGGTGCTGCTATTGTTACCACTCAAGGACTTCCCTAGGCCATTCAGCCCTGTACCCGCGCCAAGCTACACCCATCAATCAATGTTTCTTCAGTGCCCTGCAGGAAAACTGCAGAGTACCGATCCAGTGCCCAGTCCCCACCAGATGGTACACCATAAGGCATCATGTAGGTTGGCGCTGCACCAGAGAAATGGAGACCTTTCACTTGCACGCCTTTCCTTGCAAGGATTGGGGAGAATCTGGGAAAATGATGGAGAATGAGGATGCCTGAAGTGGTTTCAACTTGGGAGATGGCCTGGAAAACTCGAGTGATTTCATGTGCAAGCAGCTTCATATCAGCACACGCCCCCGAAATTGAACGTCAAATACTTGAGTCACAGAGTCAACGGCTTCCCTAAGCCAATGACAAGCAAGCTGGCCAAGCGTCAAAACATGAAATTTTGTTTCCCACCGCTCCAACCATACCAGTGGGGGCCCAAACAAATGGCACGTGATCAGTCAAACGCCAAGAGATAAAGTTGCCGAGTCTTGCACGTTGGAGACTGCAACTCGGCCCCACGATTTCGGCTAAAATTCAGCAACAATTTGAGGGACCCATTTTCAACCCACAAGATGGGTTTCAATTTGAGAACCTAAAAATGGCAAAAGCTGAATCAATCAAAGCGTCACAGGGTTCCATTGGGTTCCGGTGATGTTCACCAAAACTTGCACCTGCGGAGCCACAATCGAATCTGTAGGTGGAGCACCTGTACCTCGCGGCTGGATCTGCTAGTTTTAGATCTAGGGTGGGAAGAGGTGGCAGGTGATCCAAGAAATGCCGTGGAGCAACTGTGCTGCGGTCGTGGGTGGATGATTTCAACAATTGTGACGCAACTACTCATGGAGTCCAAGGCAATTCTGGAAGCATGTGATTTAGATGCGCTCAAATCTGCATCAACGTATGCTTGGCTCTGCGGCACGGAACATTCTGGATGGACTCAACCCATCTCAATCCACAGTGCTAGCATGATATGCCGCAATCTCTCTCTTCAAGACACCGTTGTAGAAAAGGTAGAGTTTCTCCGTGCGCTTGTCGAAGAAGAACTCCCCAGGGTAGTCCAATTCTTCCATGACATTCTCCACAAAAAAGTCCCCACCTCACAATTCAGTTCTCAGGAAAGTGGCCCCAATGACGCTTGAATGGCATGGATCAACAGAATCCTTTTAGCAAAAGCTGCACCTGTGGGAAAACCGCGCGCCCCTTGATGTCCGCCGCGGCCAAAGGTGAAGTTGTTGGTGGCCCGGTCATACTCTGCCACATCGAAGATCCAATTGAACCAGCGAGCAGGACGCCACACGAAGAACTGTGCATCCTCTCCTGGGACTCAAAGGAGGACAGATATGCTGCCATCACCAAAGAGCTGATTTTCCTGGAGGATATCGCTAAATCTTTGGGGATTCTAGGGGGTTTTATGAGCCGCGTCTCATTTGGAAGCTCAATAGCTGCAACAATTCCCTGAGAAAATGTGTCCACTTCGCTCGATGTCACGCGAAAGCAGCATGTTTTTCTCAGTCACCCCACTGAAGAATTGCCATTACCTGTCCGAAGATGTGAGGTTCTCAATCGCCAAGTGTTTCATGACACCCACCTTCATTTCCCAGGTTATCAGTAAGGTGACTGCCATGTATAGATATCTATGGTGGTTATAGCTATATACCTAGGCAGCTTATAAACCAACTTGGACCACTACGTTTGGGGGACCACAACGCCATTCCATCGCCCAGTTTCCGTGCTCATAGGGGCCGTTGGGTGATTTGTAGGTCACTCCGGCAGGCTTCTCCGCCCCAGGCACGGCCCCACCACCCTTGGGATCGGCAGAACACCAGAAGGACACCGGCGGATCGTAGATGCTGCATTCACCTCCCACACCGATCTCATACTGCTTGAACCTTTGGCGGCGTCAAGGGTCACCAACTTGAAGTCACAAATTTTGGGGCAGGTGGAGGAATAGGAATCCGGGTCTAAGGAACAACTTCTTGCTGCTTCAAGGCTTGAACGTGAGCACCGAGTTGGGTTGGTCGAGCACCTACTGTGGCTGGTCTAGCCGCGGCAGTGATCGAGGAAACTAATCCTTTGGAACTCGCCGTTTGCCGGACATCTTTGTGTCAAGGGACGGTTCGTATTACACGTTTCATGATCTCCAGGCACTTTATTGTTCGCAGTTCCATGTGCCAAACTGGCAAGAAAATGTATAAATGAGTGTGACCATGGCTGAATCTTTAGTGGCTTGCATAAGGTAACACAACATCATAGAACCTGAAGTTGGAGCGAAGGGTCCAGAAAATCACAACAACGTTTCGCAGATTACCAGAGCCAGAGCGCCAGGCCCAAACCCGCAAAGGAAGAGCAAGGCTTCGTGAGGCTTTTGAGGTTGGCCACCGTTAGTCAATCAAAGCATTGGCTTTCAGATCCACCACAGTTTGAGCTGGGCCCCTTCAAAGCAAAAGAAAAGAGCTGAGTCACTTGGCTCGGTGTCAGGATGTGACAGGGCTCCGTCCCAGGGCTCTTGAAGGTTACAGGTGACTCAGTTTTTTTTTTTCCGGGACGAAAGCCGACCAATTTCAAGTCACATCCTTCCAGATCATTCAAGCTTCCATCCTTGACCCGACCTGTACCAACCTTCCCCTTCCAGCATCCACCCTGCCGTCATGTCACCAGTCCTCGGTGGTGGTGTTCCTGTAGTGCTGCGGAGTTGTGTCGGTGTAGTTGGTGGACTTGCCGAACTTCGAGCGATCCATTGGCGTCCAGGTCTCTTTGCTGCCATCGATGGTGCATCCATATCCGCAGCTCGCCTGCGCCAGGGCGTTGAATTGTGAACTCCAACGGAGGTTTTCGGGTAAGACACCTGGGTCTTGTCCAATTGTGACCCACAATCATTTTGACTCAGAAGCTCAAGTGTTTTTTGGGGCAAATATTTCACACATTGGTTAAATTGATGATTGATTAGCCAACGTCTCACACTTCGATGATGTTCATGATGCTAACATGCTCATACCACTCTAAGCCATTCACATCCATGCCATTCACCATCATGAATCACCTTGTGAAATCGTCATCGACATTACTCACTATTTCGCGAATCATTCACCACTATTAACGACCATTCTCACTGACTGTTAACCATCATTGATCACTGTTAACTCACCATGGTCAATCATTCACCACTGTTAGCCATCATTGACCATGCGCAGCTACCATTCACCAAGGGTCCAACCTCAACTCCCTGCGGCGCGTTGGGATAGCGGGCGCGGGTGGCACGCACGCCATCCACGCGGAGGCTTACAACTTCCTTCACCTCCAGGGACAACTGGTTGGATGGTTGGTTGGTGGTGGTTGGTGGTGGTTGGTGGTGGTTGGTGGTGGTCAATACCTATGGTCAACACCTGTGGCGAATACCTACTGTTGACACACATGCTTAGTGATGGTTAATGATACTTAATGATGGCTACTGATGGTTCATCAACAACCAGTTGATGTAATCTAATCAAGATTGATGATAGTTGAGCTTATGTGTTCAATGATGCTTGATGATGATTGACTACCGGACAATGCTTATAATTATAATGATGGTTAATAAGCAACTAGCAATCATTTAAGAATCAACTAGGGATGCTTGATGATGATCACTGAATCCTTCACATCTTTTCGATTCTTTTGCACTGTGACTTCTTGGTTCAGTCCCTGCCCCAAAAGGATTTCGCTTCGCCTGTCCCGCCACGTCGCTCACCCAAATGTTGGCGCCGGTGAGGTTGTAGGGCTTCCAGGTGACTTGGAGTTTCTTGCCCCCTGACACTTCCACGCGCTCATTGGGGTAGGAGGTGATCAGCAACTTGGAGTGTTGAGGTCCTTAAGTCGATAGGAAGTGACCGTAACACGAGCGGAACCAATGCAGTTCACAGGTCGTGGCAACAGTCGGTTCATGAAGGCTGGACCCATGAGCAAGACATCCATATCAAAGGACATGATCGGACAAACAAGACCATTTCATTTCATGTCCCAACTCTTTCAGGATTAAGCCCATTTCATCCCTATGACCATACACCTGAACTCTTGCAGGGTGACCCAACGTCAAGGTCTCCGTCAAGAAGTGTGTCCCAGCGCGAAGCACCACCATGGGACTGTCCGAGCTCTTGGCGATGGCGCGATCACAAGCCACGTGGAGAGAACGCACAGGACGGGCCTCGCTACCCGCCTGGCGGCGCTACGATGTTGGAACCGCTGCATGTCGCGGTTCCTGCTGGGGGCGGTGAGTGCCTGGAAAGCCAGGGCATCCTGCTGACCAAAAAGGACATGATTTCAGTGGAGAGGATGAGTGATGATTGATTCAGGTAGATTATTCATGTGCTGGTGGATTCTCGCATGGTTGATTCTTGACCATGACAAATCATCAGTAGCCGATATGGACCATTCTCAGTTGGTGATTGCCATCCTTAAGTGTCACTGACATTCACTAACCATCGCTCACCATCATCATTCAGTTGACCATCGTCAACCATCACGAAGTATAATCATCATTGGCCATCATTAACCTTAAATGACTACAGTAGTTGGTTCACCGCCACAATTACGCATCACTAACCATCACTGGATGGATGTGACTGGTAGTTAACCTCTAATTTACTTATTCTTAACCCATCAGGAACCATCAGAATTAACCAACATTCTAACCATCAGTAACAAATACTAACCATCACTAACAACACTACCCATCACTGACCATCACAATCATCACAGTAGTTGGCATCACCAACCATCATGTGCCACAACCACCACCACAACCATCGGCTCCAGTCCGCCTGGCGGTCATCCCCATTGACATCCACGAAGACTGCCACGTTGCGCCAGTTGCGCGGCAGCTGCGGAAGCGGTCCGCCGGGTGCATCCGCCTGGGACCGATAATGGCTGGTGATGTCTAAGTCATGGTTTAATTGATGGTTCATGATGGGTAAATGATGGTTGGTTGATGGTTGGTTGATCGTTGGTTGATGGATGATGGTGAATGGTCAGGTCATGGTTAATGGTTTGAATGAACTCTGGCCGTTCTATACAATGATCACGTCATCAACGTACGTAAACAATGTCTTGAGGTAGTCATCGGCGCAGGAATGATAATCGACGATCAGGGAAATCAATCATGGTGGAGATGCAATACTAATGATGGCAATGATAGTGATCACAGAAACTTATCAATCAAATGCTGGTAATAATATGCAATCGCGATAAACATCCACTAATATTCGAATAATCGTCTAATGCCATTTAGTAATAGTAGCTGAAACCATAGCAAAGCCAATGTCGATAAAAAACATTGCAATGACAATGAGATGTATCATCTATAGTGACAGAATGACAGTCACCCGCCAAACATGATCACCTTGGGAATATGAAACACAACCATTGTCAATCATCAGTATTGACGATACAGCCTGACTCCGACGAGAAACACAAATGCGAATATCCATCAATGACAATGCTGATAGTGGTCAGTGTGAAAAAAGGTGAATCCCATATATATATATATATATGTGTGTGTGTGAGGAAGAAAGATCAGAGATCATCACGTTTCATAAATCCAATGACGCCATATCACATTTGTACTAATCATTGATCATCATCGATTATATGATGATCCAACAAAACTAGATAATAAACGCCAATGAACACCTTCTCACAATATCAACAATGGATACTTCTTACAACAGCAATTGATGCAATTGTCAAATTCACATAAATTCACATGACGGTGACAGCATGTGACAGCCATGTGATGCAGTGCCCAGCCACAGCCAGTGGTGCTACGGCAGTGCCCAGCAGCTGCTCCCGCCTCCATTTCCACGTGACAGCTGTCGCTGTTCAAACCCAAGGCGTAGTAAAGACTCTCGAAGGCACCCAGACGTGGCAGCAACTTCCTGGCCGAGCCACGTGGGTTGAACGAACATAACTGATTGGTGGTTGAACCATCCCAGCAGCCATTTGTTAACGATTACGAGGGAAAATAAAGATGTTTAAAGCCGCCAACCAAATAATCATGAGACTCATTGGGCATCATTAGCCGC
The DNA here is from genome assembly GCA_009767595.1 of Symbiodinium kawagutii. Taxonomy (NCBI): domain Eukaryota; class Dinophyceae; order Suessiales; family Symbiodiniaceae; genus Symbiodinium; species Symbiodinium kawagutii. Next base: position 14,341 of record VSDK01010153.1, on the reverse strand, counting down.
CGTTTGTTACTTGAAGACTTCAACGAAAATGAGGCTGGGGTCGGTGGAACTCGCTGTTGAGATGTTTCGAACTTGCATTGGAGGACAACTCATCTCGATCACCCAGTCCGGCACCTGCCATAGGCATAGGCCAATTTCCGCCATTCCTCAGAGCCATGAATCGGTGAGTGGTTTCTGTTGGAATCGGGGTGTCTGGCGGATAGAATATGATCAATTTGCGGAATTCATCAGCAAACATCGTTGAATTCCAACCATCTAACCAATGAGTGGGTTGGTACTTTCCGCAGGTTGCAAACACTTCTGCCCAGGCTCGCAATCAAATGATCCAGGGTGGTCTCTCAGTGATCCGTGGACTGAAGTCGCCCACCCTGAAACGATCAACGCAGCGGCCAGGAAGAGCTTCGCCATCGCGGAAAGCGCACCGAGCCAAGCTGCGGGTGATGGACCATGCTGATGATGTGATGGTTGATAATGATCTAATGGCTAATGCCGTGGTTCATTGGGGTTGGTTAGCCGCCAAGGATCAACTAGTATATAATGATTGATGATGTTTCTATAGTTGATGATAATTGTAATTGAAGGATTGAAGAAGAACACGATGATGATCATGATGATGATGGTTGATGATCCTTGATGATGGCTGATGGAGGTTGACAATGATTGACAACGGTTTATCATGATCAACCATTGACGGTCTGTAATCTATCATGTTTTTTCATCATGGGTGGCCATAGTTAGTTGCGGCAGGATGTAATGTAGTGTCAGTGCTGTTCAGTGATGCTCAAGATCATAGAGGGATCCAACCAACCACAGGTGGAACATAACCAACAGCTCGTTCCATGGGCAAGGCTACAGCTTGTCCATGGACATCCATGAGCCATTTCAGGGAGAAGGAACCCGTGGGAATCCAATACAATTGCCTGACAGGGAGACGCCACCTTCCAGGGAATTCTAAAATACAAGAGGCATCCTGAAGGTGACGTCTCCCTGTCACCTTCTATTTTCTAGGTCCATTCTAAAATTTCCATGGACCCAAAAGGCAGTGAAGCCGTCACCAAGCAGCCGGACTCTAGCCAGTCCTGGGTCGAAACCTAGCACCTCGACCTCTGGCTCCGCTGTGGGGATATGCATCTGGCACTTGTGGAACCCCGATTACCAAGCAGGTCATGAAGGATGGTGGGGAAAAAATGTATAAAAGGGGGATTGTAGGGAAATCAGTTCATTCATCATCATCATCACTGCATCCATTTTCACCATAATCTTCATCACACAAAGTTTCATGTTATTCTTCTTCATTTCTCATCACATCAGTTCATGTCATCTCATCTTATTAGTTGTTCTATCATCATCATAATTTTTGTTTAATCTTAATCATTATTTTAGGTTGTATCTACAATATAAAATCACTACCACCATCTTCGCCACTACCCGCCCTGCTCTTTCAACAACGACATCATTTTGAAGATGGCGCGCCCTGCCTGTTTTTTTCGTTCGTGCAGTGACGCTGGGAGTGAGGGCTGGATGTTTGAACTTGGAGTTGTCAGACGAATGGAAATGATTGACTGATGATTGGCGCCACACTGTTGCGTTTGTTTTGGTTCAAGAATCCATCAATCTCTTCTCATCGGTTGCTTAGCTTTTTCAAGCTCTGTTCTGGATGGCGCCAAAGATGTCAAAGATGAGTGGCGATGGAGACAAGGGCGGCAAGGATGGTGAGGACAAGAAGGAGAACCAGCCATCGTCTAGCAGTGGTGGATACGAAGCCGACAAGACAACTGACGAGACCATTGCTCTTCTGTTGCAGATGATGGAAGACCTCAACATCAATGAGACGTCTGCCGAACAGATTAAGAAGATGGAGACTGGTTTGAAATCTTTGACGTCTAGGTTCAAGAACAAAGACAAGGTTGTGAAGACCGAAGAAGAGAAGATTGCCGATGCCAAGGCGAAGGCTGCCAAGTATGCCAAGGCGCGCAAAGACAAGACTGCCAGTGAACGTGAAGCTGTGATGACCCTGACAGTGCGTTTCAAAGGTGTTTCCCATACCATTGTCCTTCGTGGAAAGCATGGAGTAGGACGAATTCGTTCAACCTTGGCTGAAATCTTGAACATGAAGAAGGACACAAAGTTCATCTTCACTTGTCGCGATATTGACTTCAACAAGCTTGACCCCACAAAGACGCTTCGTTTGGCAGGAATTCGTGATGGTGACATCATTGATGCTGTGTTGCCACCTTCAACTGCGGCTGGAGTGAATGATGTGGAAGACCCAGTTCCATCAATTCCAATTGGAGTTCATTACAACATTGACGACGACATCTCTGGCGACGAGGATGAGGAGGATGACATGGTAAGTGATGAAAGTGAGGGCGCCAATGACAAGTAGATTGCTTAAATCATTGGAATGACCAGTTGAACCCATCCAGAATTGAAACCATCTTCCATTAAAATATGCTTATCTACCTTCACATTCTCACAGCCGTTTGAATGGAAGAGCGGAATCGTGGGTGCAGTGGTTGCCCTTCGCAAAGGCTTTGTCAATCTAGACGGATAGGATTAAACCATTTGGGAGGAAACACAAGCAATATTTGAGTAGTTCATCACTTGATTTTTGTTAGATGCTGTAAGTGTCATCACCCAGTATGGATACTTCCTTCCATCGGTATTCGGCATTGAGCTGTGCGATATACCTTTCCAGAGCTTGAGACAAAAAAGATGTGCTTCAGTTTCCCCTTCATCCCCTTCGTTCGTCGTTCGTTCCTTTCACTTTGACAGACATTGCCACTCAACCGTCGCGACAGGTTAGTATCTTCAACTTCCACTTCTTCGACATCATCTTTTTGAAGGAGACCGGATGGGTTGGGTTGGCTGGGACTGGATTGATGCTTCCGGTTGCTCTCACTGTCATTGGGCGAGCATTTGACATCACTTCAACCACAGATTTGTTGCTTCATATCCATAGCCCATTTGAAACACTCAAAATTTCGGTTGGTAATTTCTCGCTGTCAAGATGCCGATGGTTGTTCTTCGCAAGAAGGGCAAGGTTGTGATGAAGTGGATGCCAAACGACGGCGTCCATTTGATTGATATGGATGAACCTGTTGAACTTCAAGCGAAAGTCCCCGAGACTGAAGAGTTGATGACACTTCCCAAGCTCACTCTTTTAGAGATGCTGGAACAAGCCAACTACATCGGTTCAGTGTCAAAATTGACCCGTGCTGACCTAGCAGAATTGTGCGCCACCCACTGGGACAAAGTTGTCAAAGCGTATGCTGTGAATTTGAGTGCGTGGGGGGTTGTTTCTCCTCAAGACTCCAACATGGCAGTGAAGCACCTGAACGTGAAGTCTTTTTTCACTCCATTCACTTCCTTCATCAGTGTCAATGGCAACATCGCCTACCAGTTCCATAGCAACGACGCCACAAAGTTTCAGTCGCTCTTTGTAGCCCTCCGTGGCGAAGGTTGTTTCATTGGAAATCCAGACCAGAACGTTGATTTCATCTTGAAGAAAGGAACTTCTGCTGCCTACAATCACGAGTTTATGATTAACTGGGGTTGTGATGGCGAGACCTTCTACATCACCCCTTTTCTTCTGGCAGGCACATTGGGAGTGAGAAAGCCGATGAAAAAAGAAGAGATGCTGTCAAAGCTGATTAGCAAGAGTAGGGACAAGATTGTGAAGAAACACGACACTTCTTTGGCTCAATCCATTGAGACCCCTGCACCCATCCTCTTCGCCAATGCCATTACCCAGATTGATGCTCGCATCGCATCATACCGTGAGAAGATGATGAATGGCACTCTCAAGATGGAGAACCTGATTGAAACCATTGATGATGAGAAAACTTCCTTCCTTATCAAGGTCTTTAGCTTCAAGACCAATGAAAGCACTGAAGAAAAGCTCCTTGAAGTTGTTGATGTGGTGTATCCAGATGCCGTCATCTGTGAAGAAATCATCCCCCACATCAAGCGTGTGAAGCTGGATATCATCTCTTTCATCGTGGAGTTCTATGGGCGTGAGTTCCATATGGAGCGCGGCACAAACATCCTCTACGACAACCAGAAGTTCCTGAAACTGTTGATGAACGCTCAGTCGTACCGAAAGGGTTTGCGTGTAGGAACACAGACGGAACAGGTTGCAGTGGCAGATGTGGCACAGTCCTCATCATACTGTCCCGTGAGTTGAGTTCATCCAGCACGCCATTCCAGAAAACCTCTGAACACCACCCATTTTCATCCATTTTAACCATTGGAAGTTCTCCCCACTGACAGTTGGAAGTTCTCCCCACTAACAGTTGGAAGTTCTCCCCACTAACAGTTGGAAGTTCTCCCCACTGACAGTTGGCACAACTTCCAACTATCCATTGGTATATCTTCCAACTCTTGATTTCGGGGTGCTGGAAGCTCGCTTGCGTTGTGTAGGCTTAGCACTGTCGTCCCTTCGGATTGAAAAAGGGTTATTTTCAGGTCTGTCTTCAGTTGAACTCTAATGAATAATCGTGATATGATAAGCCTCTTTCAACCGCACATCCGCCTCGCCCTTCAGGAGACTTTTTTTAACTTCAACATCTTCAAGGTTGGACGGAAACCGACGACGACAATGACGATGATGACGACGACTTTTGTAGTTTATCATCATAGTTTATCATAAATTATTGGGGTTATAAAGCGGCATGATAAGCAAAACCACCTAATGATAATTTTTTGGGGGTTAGTTGTCATAACTTAACCTATGGCGACCGTTTCAATCAGAGCCGTGGATTGGGACACTTCACGGAGCAACCTGCAAACTTTGACAGTTGGCACTCATTTCAACCAGAGCGCCTTGAACGGGAAACCTTGCCGAGCAACCTGCACCATTTGACACTCAGCGATGATTTCAACCAAAGCACTTTTAAATACATCTATCTAGCATCTATTCATTTAATTTATTTTATCTATTTAACCCTAACCTCTTTAAATTAACCCCTATGTTTTGAAAAATAGCGGTACAATAAGCAAAACCACCTAATGAATATATCATCCATAAATTTATGACATATGAATATAAAAAATATCAATCATATATTATATGAATAATTCTTTACATATATACCTTGCCACAATCACCATAAATCACAACATGTTGCATTGACATTCGGCGACCGTTTCAACCAGAGCCTGGACCGAACCACCTTGCCCAGCAATCAGCAAACTTTGACGTTTGGCGACGACTTCAACCAGAGCTTGGAACTGTGAAGCCGTGGGACAAGGTTGAAGGGTTTAATAGGGGTTTATTTGGTTAGTAGTTTGGTTATTTTATATTATATTTAGTCCTGTGGGTATAATTTGCACTGATGGTTCTACTTGGTTGTTGGCATCCAGTGCAAATTTACCTAAACAACCCCTTGGTTAAACAGCTACCCCCTCCCTCTTTAGGGAGCTAACAGTGTTGCGTATATAAATTATGGTTCAACAAAAACAATCCATCAACCCACCCGATGGATTGTAATCAGTTGTGAATATACAAAAACGCTATTGGTCAATGATGGATGTGATGAATGTTGATGATGATGAATGTGGAAGGAACAGCATTTGGTAAGTGGCAAGTGGCAAGTGAAAGGAACAGCATTTGGTATTAAGTGCGTGGTAAGTGGAAGGAACAACTCCTTTGGAGTTCTTGAACTTCAACAAAGTTGAAGTTTAACAGCATTTGGTTTTTTAGTGCGTGGCACATGTTAGGCACAGCCATTTTTAGTGTGCCTAACCTCCATTAGTGTGATTTAGGCACAACTTTTTTGATGTTCCTAAGATTTTTTAACCATGAACACTACATAAATTACTTAAAGAAATACTGCCTATAATATATAAGATAGTAATTATGCCCTTTATGGTAATAGATGGTAATAAAATGAAAATAGACAACACTACATTTGATACAATGAGCCAACTTGTTCAAGATGAGTTGCAAACATCATCAGAAGAACCACCCATAAAACAATCAAGATGGAGAGACAACGGAACATATGATACCAAACCTTTAGACCCAGATTATTTTAAAAAATATTATCAAAACAAATTGAAAACTCCTATGACATGTCCAGACTGTGGAAAAACCATATTAAACAAATCCAACCTTTCAAAACATAGGAACACCAAAAAGTGCAGAAGCTATCACAACTTATGTTGAAGCGTTGCACTCCAACCTCAATCCAAGTCATACCAACACTGAACCCTAAAAAACTACTTAAAGAAATGGCAACTTTATATAGTAAAGAGAGTATGACTACTGGTAAAGTGTTGAGCGATTTACCCACTGAAGTGCTTTCAAACATCTCATCGTATCTTTTGGGAGAACCTGCATTTTTAAAACTTAAAAACAGCAAAATACTACAGAGAGAAATGTCAAAGTTAAACATTAAATATTCTCAACCCATAGTAAAAAGAACAAGAAGAAAGATTAGAATATATTACGAGATAACTGGGCATTTCTTAGGTTTGCATCGGATACCACTTCAAAAAGACAAAGTGATTGATACCTTTAAACGGTTCAAAGACAGTATAAATAATGTTAATGCTAGTTATGATTTATCTATTGGAATTAAAACTCATTATTGTAAAAACTATTGCACTCAAATTCATTCACTTTCTGACCCCTCAGACGCAGAAATAGAGACAGCCTTAAACAGCATCAAAGAATTTAACATTACAATAAAACATAGTTTGAGAGAAAGAAGTGAAACCTATAACATGAATAAAATCTGTTTTGAAATTGAAGTTGAGTTATTTTAAAAAATAAATTTTCATCCATCCCATTAATATTCATTAATGAGATTGATGCGTTGAACACCAACCTAATAAGATTTTATCCCAAAACTTAACCCTAAAAAATCTACTTAAAGAAATATTAACTATAATATGTATAGTAGAATGGTTATTCAAAACATGTTAAGTTATCTACCTGAAGATGTTATGTTAAACATCTCTTCGTTTCTGTTAGGGACACCCGAACAGATGAAATTGAAAAATAGCAAAGCATTCAAACTACTCCAACAACGATACAGACTGAAAATAGACAACATAGAAGTAGAAGTGAGAAACAGTCCACAACTACGAATAGAGAGAACAACTATAACATTGAAAAACATCAGTCTTTCTATCCCTGAGGTCTTGACAGCATTGGAGCAAAGACTTCATCTTTTGAAGTCTCTGATGGATTACTCATATGACATTTTGGGTTATGACATTTACTTTTGGGATATTGGTGAGCGTAATCGTTGTTGTATTGCGACAGGGTATGAGTTGGTGAAAGGAAACAATACAGCTATTACAAACGAAAATGACTTAGACAAACTACTCAACAAGAACATCAACGAAGTGTCTAAGCGATTTCAACCTTGGAACACTGTAGTCATTGACAAGATTGATAAAATTGAACTAAAAATATTCAGAGCATCTAACATTTAAAATGATTTGTTAAGAAACCTTCTTGATAAAATTTATCAAGAATGTTTTGAGGTTGAATTTAAACATAATAAAATTTTATCCCAACACTGAACCCTAAAAAAACTACTTAAAGAGAAAATGACATTATATTATATAGATTAATAGTATATGGTTGAAACTTCAGAAAAATTTATTATAGATTATATTTTATCCACTAATCGTGGAGAAATAGTTAGAAAGAACGACCGTGATACAAATTTCATAAAAATAGGTGAAAAGCAATACAGATATGATAAGACCAAACCCATTTCAGACAGACTTAAAACCAAACTCAATAAAGTTAAACAAACCATTGATTACAAACGTCATGAATTAGTAGAAAAGAAAGATGCAAAATGGTTGAAGGTTGATAAGAACAAATCACTCATAAAGATACAAAGAAACTTCAAAGCAAAAATAAGTGAAGAACAATCAGCATTCAGGAACTATGCAAATTCATATGCAATAAGTGACATTAAACCAAGAGGTATAAAAGGAATTTCATACATAAGATATCAAGAACCACAATTAAAAAGATTTATTCAACAAAACAATGGAATGAAATTATTTTTAGAAATGATAGCTACATTTAGAAGTAAGAAAACCGGTGAAGACATTATCCACACAACACGAACAAGACTTTACAACATAACTAACATTGATGAATTACAACATGCATTAAATCAAATGGGAACAGATTTAGAAATCCAGATTGAAAAAATGGAGATATCAGTAAGTGGTTTAGTATTAACGCAAGTTACTAAGTTGAAGTTTCACTATGACAAATACAACCCAACTCGTGGTGGTTCATTCCTTGAACTGCCTGACTGGATTAAAAAGAAAAAAGCATGCATTAACATTCAAAACGAAGATAACAAATGTTTCAAATATGCTGTTCAATGTGGAGTATGCAAAATTTATGAGAAAGACCATGCATGCAAACCTCATCATTACAAAAACATTGATGATAATTTAAACTGGGATAATGTTAAGTTTCCTTCATCCAATGCTGATATACAAAAACTTGAAGACAACAACGAAGGCAAATTATCAATCAATGTTTATCACATAAGTTCTGAATTGCAAAGTGAAAGCATTTTATTATATAGAAGAAGTAAAGTAGTGAATGCAACTTTTGAAATTGACCTTTTGAAACTTGAAGATGGAGATAACTCACATTATGTTTATATCAAAAGTTATAGTAGGCTGATGTCAATGCAAAACAACAAAAAGAAAATATCAAATCATTTTTGCAGACATTGTTCTCATGGCTTTGCTTCAGAAAAACTGTTAAATCAACACAAAGAAAAAGGATGTATGGCAACTGAAGGGCAACAAGTTAAAATGCCTGAGTTAGACCCAAACAATCCAGATAAGTTTTACATCAAGTTTAAAAACCACTATAAAAAACTGAAAGCTCCATTTGTTATATATGCTGATTTTGAATGTTTGACTGAAAAGTATGGAACAGTAAGCACTAAATCAAAAAACACAGATGCATATCAAAAGCATACACCATGTGGTTTTATGATAAACGTTGTGAATAGCATTACTGGTTCATCTGAACCATACTTATACAGAGGACATGACTGCATAGATGTTTTTACAAAGAAAATGATTGAAGTTAAAAATGACATCTTGAACAGAATGAAAACGACTAATGAAGACATCAAAATGAAAGAAGCTGACTGGGAAGATTTCAACAATGCTACTCATTGTTTTATTTGTGGCTGTAAATTTAAACCAGAAGACAAAAAAGTAAGAGACCACTGTCATTTTACTGGTAAGTATAGGGGTTGCGCTCATGATGATTGCAATTTACAGTTTTCAATGAGATTTTATAAAATACCAGTGTTTCTTCATAACCTTAAAAATTACGATGCACACTTAATCATAGAGAAGGCTCACAAACTAGCAGAAGAAACTAAAATAGATGTAATAGCTCAGAACAGTGAAAGGTTTATAACATTTGGATTTAAAAACTTATGCTTCAAAGATAGTTTTAGTTTCTTGTCTTCATCATTGGATAAGTTAGTTAAATTAACTAAATATGAAGATGGGAACAAAAAGGATAAATGGGAAAACAACTTCAAGTATGGTAATAGAAATGATTATGTAAGTAATATCACTGATTTAGATTTATTAACTGATAAGGGTGTATATCCATATGACTACATTGATGACTTTGATAAATTTAGAGATAGACAATTACCCCCTAAAGAAAAGTTTTACAGTAAATTATCTGAAAGCAATATATCAGATGAAGATTATGAACGTGCAAAAAAGATATGGAAACATTTCGGTATAAGAAATCTAGGTGAATACCATGATTTATATTTACAGACTGATGTTTTACTCTTGACTGATGTCTTTGAAAATTTCAGAGATTTATGTTTAGAATATTATGGTTTAGACCCTGCTCATCATTTTACATTGCCTAATTTTGCTTGGGATGCTATGTTATTGAAAACGGGTGTTGAATTAGAACCATTGACTGATAAAGACATGTATGAAATGATTGAGAGGGGCTTGAGAGGTGGAATGTGTCAGGTAAGTCATAAACAGGCAACAGCAAATAATAAATACATGGACGATGATTATGATGAAACAAAGCCATCTAGCTACATAAACTACTTAGATGCTAACAATCTTTATGGATTAGCAATGTCTCAAAAGCTACCAATAGGAACAATGAAATGGGCTAAGAAAAAACTCACAGAACAGGACATTAAAAACTGGGATGAAAACGACCAGTTCGCTTTCATACTTGAAGTTGATTTAGAATATCCAAATCATTTACATGATGAACATTCAGATTATCCATTAGCGCCAGAAAATTTGAATGTTCAAGAAAACATGCTATCAGAACATCAGAAAGAATTACACAGACACTATTATGATGGAAAAGAAGCAACAAATGAAAAACAACCAAAACTCATACTAAGTCTAAAAGATAAAGATAAATACATAGTTCATATCAAAACGTTAAAGTTCTACCTTAACAAAGGTATGAGATTAAAAGAAGTTCATAGAATGGTAAAGTTCAAACAGAGTGCATGGTTAAAAGCGTGGATTGACTTTAACACTAACAAAAGAAAAGAAGCTAAAAGTGATTTTGATAAAGATATGTTCAAGTTAATGAATAATGCAGTTTATGGCAAAACGATGGAGAATGTCAGAAATCACATGGACTTTGAATTAGTATCAACACAGCAGAGATTACAAAAGTGCGTTAATAATCCTAACTACAAAAACAGACACATCATAAATGAAAACTTAGTAGGAGTAGAGAAAACAAAATCAATATTGAAACTTGATAAGCCCATATATTTAGGTATGTCAATCCTAGACCTTTCTAAACAGTGGATGTATAGTTTCTTCTATGATGTTCTTAAAGTTAAGTATGGTAAAAATATAAAGTTAATATATACTGATACTGACAGTTATGTTTTACAAACAATGACTGATGACATCTTTGAAGACTTTAAAGAATTGAGGGAACACATGGACTTCAGTAGCTATGACAAAAACCATCCAAACTATGATGCTTGTAATAAAAAGGTTTTAGGTAAATTTAAGGATGAATGTGATGGTAAAATCATTGTTGATTTCATAGCATTGAGACCTAAGATGTATTGTTATAAGTTGTATAATGAAGTTGTAGAAGAAAAGAAAGCTAAAGGAGTTCCTAAAGCAAAAGTTAAAAAGGAATTGAATATGAATGATTATGAGAATGCACTGCATCTAAAAGAATTGAAGCCTGTCAATTTCAATGCCATCAGAAGTAAAAACCATCAGATATATAGTATCAATCAATCTAAAGTCGGGTTGTCATCTTATGATAATAAAAGGTATTGGTTAAATGATTATAACAGTTTACCTTATGGGCATTATTTGATTTAATATTAATATATCATATATTAATATTAAATTATTCTTGAAATTTGTTCATTATCCATTCATTATTTTCATCTCTGACTATTTGATAGTAGTCCAGTGTTTTTTGAACGGGGTTTTTAATTTTACCAGACTTCACTAAATCATAATATTGTTGTTGTTTTTCAACAAGCGTTCCACGGGGCTTACCAACCCCCCTTTTTTCAAATATCTCTTTCATTTTTTCTTTATCCTTGTTATCCTTTTCATCATCAACTTTTTCAACAACATCGGGTTTATCAAGTTTGTTTGAGATTTCCATCAATCTTTGATTAAAACCATTAACCTGATTATGAACTGAATTTATTCTGTCCATTATTCTTTGCAAGAGATTAAAATCTACGTTGTCTAAAGGCATTTTGTATATATCATAAATTAGAAATTTCTTAATATTTATTTAAATAAATAATTATTTAAATATTTATCATTTTAAAAATGATTAGGAAATACAATTATATAATCTAATCATTTTTTTATTTGTTTTTAGTGGATTTTATTCTTCACCAGTTTCAAGAGAGTTCATACTGTAAATGCAACTGCTACAACAAACGAATTCATAAATTCATCTTCTATTGCTGAGAAATGGCAGTCGTGCAACTTGGGGGAGATGAAAAATTACTTACTGCTTATGAGGATTGATGCCCTTTATATTTTTTTCTTTTTTAAAGTTCCATCAATAAATAATAATATATTTTTTAATTTCTAAGTATATTATAATATTTCATGCATAAACTTGAACCACCAAAAATAGAACCGATTAATGTAAAGCAGTATGAGTTTAAACAATCACCATATCCACAAGCAGATAAACTACCGTTTAGAAGTATCATTGTCTCAGCATCTCAAGGCGGTAAAGGCATCCTTATACAAAATCTAGTGTTGAAGATTTATAAAGGTTGCTTTGAGAGAATTTGGGTCGTGAGTCCAACGGCTCACATAGATGAAGCATATAAAGAAGTAATAAAATATATACAAAAGGAATTAAAAGTAGATAATAAAAAGGAACAGTTTTTGTTTGATGAGTATGACGGAAATTCATTACAACAAATCATAGACACACAACATAAAGTAATTGAGTATCAAAAGAAAAACAAGATGAAGAAATTATTTAGTTGTCTGTTAATAATTGATGATTTCGCTGAGGATAGAGTTTTTATGAAATATTCAAAGGTCTTACATGGTCTTTATACTAAATCAAGACACTTTGGTTTAAGTGTTATAACCGCGACACAGAAGTATAATGCGCTTGCTCCGATAGTTAGACTGAATACATCTTCATTATATATTTTTAAACTTAAAAATATGAAAGAAATTGACACTTTCATAGAAGAACAGTCGGCGTTGGTTGATAAAAAAACTTTGCTTGAAATCTACCGATTGGCAACAGAAGAACCTTATTCATTTTTATTTGTTAAATTAAGAGAGAGTGATGTTAATAAAATCTTCATGATTAGATTAGAGAAGGCTATACATATTGATACATCAAAAATAATTTAATCATATTATATTGAAATAATATAATTAAATCAAACTATAATTACATAATTGCAAATTAGGTAACTTATACATTATTTTGTCAGATTTTTTATTTTCAATTTCTTTAATTCTAGTGTTAATTTCTTTTATTGCTTTTATTTGAAGCTTATCTATATTTGATATATCTAAATTATTTTCATCAATATTACTCAATTCTTCAATGCAACTATTTTCAGATTTAGTATGTTTATTTCCCATTAAAATATACTAGATTTTTTTATTCTTTGGATTTGGCTTTAGGTTTTGCTTTAGGCTTAGGTTTGCTTAAGTCGCGAATGCTCGCGAGGCTCTGCCGAGTGTCTTTAATAACATTTTCTACTTCAAACAATCTACTTTCAATATGCTCTCTCTTCTCCATTTCTTCTTGCAATGCTTTCCACAACAGACAACACATTCGTCCATAATTCATACTCAAATAATCATTTTTAGTATCCACTATATTTTGAATATCACTTGGAGTATTTTCTAAAACTTCATCTGCTATAAAACCGATATTGGTTTTATTTTTCTTATCATCCTTAAACTTATATTTTTTAACATTGATTTTTTTAATTATCTCACTACAATTTGAATGAAAGTCATCAATATCTTCTTTCAATCTTTTATCAGATGTTTCAGTCAATGCTACACATGTAATATCTTGATTACTTGCAATGTCAGTTCTAACTTGAAAATTTGAAAGCGACTGGTCGTAAAACATATAAGTAGTTCCATTATATCTGAATGATACGTCATTAGGTTCTAAACTATCATGAGTATCAAATATATGAGCCTTTATTGTATTACATTGAATAAATTTACCGGTATTAATACTTACATCTTTATCAAATTTAAATATTCCATCTGGATAAGTAGCATCGCCAACATCATAAGTTAATATCGTTCCCGCATTCTGTTTAACAACTAAATTAGTATCCCCTATTGTATCTATTATATCGGTTTTTAATCCAATATTAGTATTTAATTCTACATTTCCATTTCTTAAATAAAAGAAATCTATTCCATTGCGTCGGAATGACACGTCTGAATTCTCCAAACTATCATAAATATCTGACTGACAACCAGTTAATAATCTTGTCTTTAAACTTGTTCCACCTAACTGTATATAATCAATATTATTTCGTTTAAAATAAACATCAACATTATTGCTACTATCATAAACATTAGATTGAATTTTATAACCATCATCAATTAATACATCTCTTAATATTCGTAAGTCTTCTAATGAATGTCTATAAACCATATAAGTAATTCTACCATCTTCTGAAGTATTAGCACCATCAAAAATAGTGTCTTCTGTTGCATGTCTAACTCTAAATCTATTAGCAAAACAATCATTACCATGAACGGAATTACTGGTTATAACATCACCTGCTAAAACTGCCCCCGTATCCATATTAACATC
>VSDK01010136.1:32494-48312 GCA_009767595.1 Symbiodinium kawagutii | reverse complement strand
ATATATATATATATATATGTTTGTATGTATGTATATACATCTTTATAAGCCCGAGTTTTACTTGTTACATGGCTGAAGTGAAATGTTTCCCCCACATCGTCTTTACATTTTCTCTGCTGAAGAATCGAGGGGCGTCGTTTTGTCGAAAATAAATGATTCAGTGCTGTTGCATCATGCAAGGCTGTCCATCTGAGCAATGGCAACCGATCGAGTGGTTTGCCAGCACTTCTGACATCGTGTTGACATCGTCTTGGCGTGGTCTGGGATCATGGGTTCAAAATGCATCCGGAGGTCACTTGCAATCGATCAAGGTTCCTTGCTTCTTAGTGAACCAACTATACTATCAAATATCAAACAAACATATTTTCGAGGTTCCCCCGCATCCTCTGGCACCTGTTTCTGAATCGAAAAACTACAATCTGCTTGCGCCGGGAAATGTCTTCTTCGTCGTGAATACATGCCGTTGCTCACTTAGATCACCGTATCAATGCTCTGCCAACCGGCCCCCCCCTTCGGGAGGGGTCGGCGGCACCCGGGCGCTAGCCCTATAATATTATCAATAGATAGATAACCATCATTGAAGTTTTCTACTTTACTTCTATTATCTTTCAACATATATGTATATAATTATAATGGTTGATAATGTATATAATGCTTATAATGAACCATATAATGAACCATATCTCTATGGTTGATAATGTATATAACCCCATATCAACCATATATAAGCTAATATTTCTCTATGGTTATAATGCCTATAAACCCCATATATTTCAATGCTTCTAAAGCTTATCATGAAGCATATCAACCATATGATATAACCATATCAACCACTACGGCAAGCCTTGTGAACGACTGTGAACCACTATGAAGCGCTGAATACAGATGTTAATATATGTATATAGATGCATGCTGAATATGTGAGTGGATACGAGTGGATTTCTATATTGGCAATTATGGTCATAAAGATTATGTACATGTCGTGTTTTGGCAAATCAAATTAGAATTCATGCTGACATGTTGAAACATCAATCGATGTGATTGAGCACCAAAGCCAACCTCCAAATTGGTCAGCCTTCTGCGAATTGAACATAGGTAAAATCAAACCATTTGTGTCATGCAAGGACTAGTTTCAATTACTCCTAAACATGATCTGATACCCTTTCCCTCCAAACCAGCAAACCAACCCTCTAAATCTAGGTCGCTGTTGTCTCCTGTCTTTTGTCACAATACCCAAGCATTTTTCGGCATATATGTTTGTCTTGTTGCAAACATGTGAAAACTCATGAATCATAGAATGTTGCAGCACTGATAGCGAACGAGCAGTATTCATAAAAAAGGTCGTTTGATTCAAACATATTCTGATTCATGTACAGTAACCATTCCTAATGGAGTCCATATCAAAGATTCACGATATGGTGTATATTTACCGCCTATGATGAGACGGTGCGAATGGTTTAGCAACAGCTGGATTTACCAGTATTTTTCATGTCAATCATTCTTAAACTTGCTGGCTTTTAGATCCTTTGCTAAAGTCTAACTCTTAGTCGCATGGTAAATCCATGATATCCCAAAAAGCTTAAAAAGTTAAGGAAGTAGCTATAATCCACCATTACTAAACATTATTAACCATAGAAAAAACCCTTGGTTTCGCTATTATCAGCAAAACCACCAATCCACCATTATGCACTATTACTAACCATTACTAACCATATGTTATACAAAATTATATCATTATTTACCATATGTTATTAACCATTAAAAACCATTATCTCCTATTGCAAATCATTACTATCCAAACCCTTGGTTTCGCTATGATCAGCAATATCATCAGCAATTCTGAACTTGAGCTCAGGCCAAGCATCTGATCTGGATCGACATGGGCTTGCAGCAAGAGCTTGATAGCGTGCGCGTCCTCAGCCCAACCCTGGGTGGACCGGTAGCTAAGATAGCAAGCTGCATACATTTTGGTTTTAACCAACCATCACAATCCATGGGACAAGCAGTACTAGGAATACATTGTTCCAAACTAAAAATGCAAAGCCTGGGAAATACAGCTTCGTGTAAGTCCAAGCCATCACTAGAAGGCCTCGAAAAACTGTACTGGTTTTACACGTGGGTTTTAGATCCATATTCCTGACCTCCCTTCGATGGGAAATCACAAGCTGTTTGAGGTAAATTGGGGAGCTATTTGAGGTAAATTGGTTATGGTTGATTAATATGGACCTTCGATGAATCATACAATAACCACTTTCAATGGTGTAATTGATTATGATTGTTGACCATTAAGTAACATTGTATTAGTTTAACATGTTAAGCACGATGATGACCATCAATAACCCTATAAATGATGTTCTTCATCTGAATGCCATCCCACAGTGTTGACAACCCAGCGGTTGATGCAACGAACCAGGCACCAGTTGGTGAAGTGAACACTGAAGCAACACTGGAACTCACTGAATCTACCTGGGATACACTGCTATCAGTACCATCTATTAATATCTATCACATAGATAAATGATCTGTATGTATGAACGTATGCAAAAATAGGTAGATATATCAAAACTTAATCGTATGTTCTACAATTGAATCTCTCGCTGTAATTATGTCATCAACAAGTCAGCATGCCAACAAAATGCTGGCTATTCTGCGCTAACTTTTCAGATTGGAAATCCCACTGGAATTCCTGTTGCTACAGCCAGCTCCCGGCTATCGCGTTGGATCGCTGGATGGCTGATCTGCTCGAACGGCCAAGCTTCTCCCAGCTTGGCTGCGACATGAATCGGATAGATGAAGTCTTTCCTGAGACAACCTGAGTCAAGACAGCCAGTCCACCAGCGCGCACATGGTAGCCACCAGCCTCGCCTGTTTTCTTGGCAGTTACGTTTTAGACCAAGAGCAATGATGGTGATAAAAAGAGTATGATGTACAAGCGAAGATGTAAACATGATATATGATTGTAGTATGCATGTATATGTGTTTATCGGATCAGATGCACCTATGCCGAAGGACATTGACACTGTTCAGCTCCCATCAAAGCCAAACTTGGACACCGAAATCACAACAACTGGACGAACAACTGTATTTTTGTGGGCGAAAGAACTGGGGTACTCCTCCTTCCACCGACGTGACAACACTTCCCCAAATAACAAATAGAGCATTCACCATGAGATTTTCCTGGTCTTGAACAAGCAAGAAATTTGCCTAGAAGGTGCGTAGGGTACTGACAAAGCCAGCTTCACCACTGCTAGCGCGGAGGTGTCATGCACATGCAAGTTGCACAAGTTCATCATAAAAGCAGAACTATGGCAACCAGAGTGAGTAGCAAATAGAACTGCTTAGATCCGCTCGTCAACCAACTTATAACTGAGGGACCAGCTTGTATAATCCACAATGATTCCAATCATTGATAGGCAAAGCACGTGACCACTGCAAAAGGTTCCGTGACTTCCCCCTCACCCACAACTGCCACCACCAACCAAAACAAACTACAGCAAGCACAAAGAACAACAGCTTCAAACATTTGGGTGTTTCTCAAGAAAGGGGTACCCTCAAATCATCCTTCATTAGCCATTTAAAGTATTGTTATTAAACCAACCATAACTTGGGGGTCCCATAATTCAAGACACCACCAATTAGACAAATAAAAACAGAAGTATGAAGCGGCAGTTTCTTACACAAGCAGTGTACCAAATCTCGCTGAACAGCCAAAGTGTTATAGACAGTGGTTTCTCAATACAGGGGAACTCCAAATCATCCAGTATAATAACTACTTATGGTAATTAGTAAACCAACCATTTTTGGGTTCCCAATTTTCAGAAACACCCATATAAGAGCCATTCCGATCTAATCCGACTGTCTGAAATCTCTCATGTCGTGGTTTAAAACATCAACATGGCAGTGGTCGAAACCCTGTAGCCCTGGTTCCCCTATCATTACCATTGTTTTCCCGCTACTATTGTTGGTTGTCATCCCCCACTAGTGTTGGTTAGAGCCTTGACTCATAGCCATATATAGCAGGTATATCCATGTATATCCTCTATCATTGTTGGTCGTCATCTCCTATGATGAACCATTAACCATTGCTTGGCTAAAGCCTTGACTCAATCGCTCGCCACCTCTGCAAGCAATACCTGCGCACCACGGGACCGGTGACTTTGCCTTCATGGGGATCTGTCCCAAAGCCATGGCTCCGCAGGAAACTTTCCAGCTTGACTTCATGCAGCGCCGCCAAATAACGACGACGTGAGGAGTTGACCTCACCGCGCGAGGTGTTGATGGGATGAAGCAGCTTGAACTAAGTAGTCACATGAGTTATCAAGCGATGTTAATCCTGCATCATCCAGGAACTAAGTAAGATCTAAGACTGTAATCAATGAACGAAGTACATGATCCAGGATTTAATAAATCAGATGATTGCCTGGTTATGGAAACCTCAATGGCAAGTCTACTTAAAACCAGCTGAAAATAACACTCCCCTGCCATGATAGTATCCAGCGGCATGAAGGATAATGGGAAAGATCCAGCTATCAATAAACCCCACACCATTTGACCTTAAACTGAGAATTTTGAACCACACCCACTGTTTGCTACTATCACATTGGGGTCATGAACAGTCACATCTCTCAACAGCAAACTCCCCAGCCACATCCACGGCCGCCCCACCTTGTTGGGGCTATCGCCTGTCGCTTCATCACCATGAATCATCTTCATGACCGGTGACACGCAGTGGAAGTCGGACATCGGCGCCACTGCCGAACGGCGATTGGCAGACTTGGGCAACATCGAGGAGTCGGTTTTCCGAGGACAAACGTCGTCCCTGACCCAGTCAAAACCTGCGGGGATTGGCCATACTTGCAGAGTGGTAAGATCTACTGCATGGGTGTTTTGGCCAGCATAAATGTATGATTTCAAAACAACTGATTTGAATCCCTGGCTGGTTGGTGGTTTCAACCCCTATGAAACATATTTGTCAACCAACCATTTGCTGATGATTACTATGGAAAATAGAAAATTTCTGAAACTACCAGCCTGTTATGATTTGTTCTGTCCAGAGCTAGCCTATAGTACAGCAAGCCAGTTTGCCTCACGGCAGTGTCGGCCCACCCGTGGTTTATCGACTAGTCGGGTCGAAACAAGCGGTGGGCATCACAAACAGCTGGGTCAAGCTGCATGTGTCTGAAGGGCGACATAAAACCGCTAAATAGTATTTTAATCAAGGTCACCGTAGAGAAACAACAATTCATGTTTTTTCATGTTGTTTTCAAGTTCCTCCAGAAATGATGGTACCCCTCAACCAACCAGCTTTACGATGATACTGTATACTGTGGAAACTAACCAGATATAGGGGTACATCATTTTTGACGAACCACGAACCCATATTGCGAAGAGAAACAAAGTGAACATTGCTGAAACAACGTTCACAAGCTAAACACACGTTGGTTCTTGGATTGATAACCAAAAGAATAGGGGTATGTAAGCAGGATACCCTACAAGAAAGGTACCGGTCGCCAATATTGTTGTTGGCGATGCCATAGCCATCTCCATGAGAATACTGAAGCATTGAAGTACAACAGGTTTAGAATCACTTAGAATGGTTCAGGTTCCAAACCTAACGACAGTTGTTCTCTGAAAACTGTTTCGAAATAATCGCACCGACCATAAATGCTGCAGTGTTCAACAATCTTATCTTGTGACGACGCTTGATTTTCCACATGAACTAATTTGAAACAGATTACTTCAAAATAAACTATACATTTTGTAATTTAATGGTTGGTTCTGTGTTAGTATGATTTGCGGCGAACCTCCAACATCTTCAGAATCAAAGAACGGCTTGGATGATGTCACGAGTTCAAAAAGGGACCTGCGTCAGACGGGCTTCATCAAAACTATGTGATGTTGGATGGTGACAAACCACATGCTGTTGCCAAACAACACATAGCTATGAGATACAATAAATATATATATATATATAAATCAAAAAACAAACAAACAAACAAACAAACAAACAAACAAACAAACAAACAAACAACCTAGAAACCACAAGAAGGTTGGTGGGTTGAACGCAGGAGTATTGGCCGTCACCAACTCGATCAGTTGGTGGGGTACTGTCGTCCAAATTCTTGAGTGGATTCTCCTCACAACTTTCATCTTGAGTAGCTCAATCATGGCAGTCAAGCCGCGTGGACTTTCAGCCAGCTGTGTCGCAAATTCAGGTGGCATCAACGAGAATCCTAAGCAACATTCACCACCATGGTTCCTGTTGAGTTGACAAACAACAAACCATCAATGACAGGGGATAAAAAAACGCTATAAATGCGCTTCATTCATGGTGAAGCACTCACTATTAGTGGCAAATGCCCAAAAATTCCCCGAAAAAATGCCACTGAGAAATTCCAGCCATCAAACCATCTGGAAGCATCTGGCGCACTCTCTCAGCACCCAATTTTGTGGCCACGACTTCGGGAGTTGATGATCTCAGTTGGAAACAATGGGCCAAATGAGTTCACCGCCACGGCAGCCGAGCCTTACAGCGGTTTATCTGTGACGCCGATGATGCACCAACGCTGTTTGGACACATAATACAATGACACGACGTCAGCACAACAGCGGTGTAACGAAGGAAACAATCAAACATCAACGCATCAGGCAGCCAACCGGCAACCGCATCCTCCGAATTGGGAGGAAATCTTTCACCTGTTGAGTGAGGTGGCCCTCTGCCAGTGTCATCTGCGCGATTACTCTCCAAATAATCGGCAGAAGGGAAGAAAAGTCCAATTCTGGAATAACTGGTAAGGGAGGGGTGCCCTTGCATCTGTGGCACAAATCTATCATTAGTTTAGTTGGTGCTAACAAACTTAAAGCTGTGATTTTTCTTTTTCGATTTTAAACTTGATGATGGCTGATGGATGATGGATGTCAAATGATGCATGATGATGGCACAGTCAGCTGCTGGGATCTTCACAGTCAATCGCTGGGATCTTCACAGCGAAAAAACGCACACACGGATCTCGAGGACATTCTTATCGTTGTGCATCGGAATGAGATGCGACCCGTGGCCATGGGCCCCGAGTGACGAAACAAAGCCAATACAGCTTTGCTGTTTTTGGCTCTGACAGCAGTCCTTTCTCCCTGGCCAAAACCAGGCTTCGCATGAGGGCTGCAGTTCCTCCTGTTGAGGTTCTCACCGATTCCAGAGATGAACTCCAAGTGGATAACCAACAACAATAAACGGTGCCAAACTTGCTGACAAATTTCTGTTTTATAGATAAGTCACCATGAAGAACCTGGAATTTCTCAGGCAATCAGCCCAAACCCACAGGATTAAAGAAACTAGGCATATGTTTAAAGGACCCTTTGACGACTGGACAAAAATTCGTCTCAGAAGATTCAGTGACCGGAACAGCGGCCACCTTCTGTCCGAGCGAACTCCAGTTCGTCTTGTCACTGCAGTTGGCGCTTTTCAATCACGTGTCGCATGTTGCGGTTTCACCTTGTTGTTGATGCTGGTGCTCTTCATTAACCTGCAGCTGCTGTCCAAGAGTTGAATCGAGTTAGATTCCAATGGCCATTCTGGCTTATGACATAAACCCCGCTGATAAAGCAGTCATGTGCATACCCGCACGTTATCAAGCAACCAATCAGGTTTTCATGGCTGGTACCAAGGAAGAATGTTGCAACAAACACGTCATAGTCATGAGTGTATACTCATCACTGATGCAAAAGCACATGCAAAATGACCACCAATTGTAGTTGTTCATCCGCGTCTGAAATGATGGCCTGCAGCCTGTGGCTTGTCCACGCGAGGCTGTGAATTCAATGGATGGGTCATACACAATTCTACGTTTGTGACAACTTCACCCGGGGAGGCAATCGTGGTCCCCCCACACCAACAGCACCAGTCGACGTCCAGCGCGGCGTAACGTGGAGTCATGGACACCCGCATCTCCAGCGGAGGCCTTTGTTGACCATTTATGTTGTACTGACCAAAAGGTGGTTAACAATTTATAGTTATGCTGCTATATTAAAAACCAATTTAGTCAAGCACCTTTTAAACTAATTACCTTTTAAACACATCAATATATCAATGATTGTTGTTAAACTAAGAAACAATTTATGGTTCTGCTATATCACAGCATACTACCTTATGGTTAACGACGGCTAGAAGTATGTGTTTGGTTACCAACTTCAGACATGGTATTGCATTTCAAACGGATTATGTTTGTGTCCTGTAATTCGCAATCAGCTATTAAGCATGTGCGACTGTGATTGACCATTGACGGTTGCCCACTAGCGAACTGACCCAGAAGCTCAGAAGCATCACTTTTTGGTAGGCAAACCATTCTAGTAAATGGTGCATTTTCCACGCAACCAGGTTAGTTCACTAGAGCGCAAATACTCATTGGCCAGTAGCCACTCCGGCTTCATCTGATGATATTCCAAAAAAAACCTCTCGCACTGCCATTGGAGCTTCTCTGTGATGCCAACATTTTACCACCTTTTCCATTGTGTTCGAAACAGAAAGGGAAAAAACATGAAAAAACACGTTTTACAAACCCTCCCAAGGTCTTTGACACAATCCAATGTCATTATGGGTTCACATGCTAAGAATGCACTAGAGTTGGAGTTACACCACAAGGAATCGTCGGAGTTGGTTACGTACACAGACCTCTTTGGCGATCATCAACTCGTTTTCTTACTGGCCAGGGTTTGAAGTGGATAACCTGGGATTGTGATGAACTCAGCCCGATTACAAGTAGGACACACGCTGTGGGGTTTGCAGCCTTCCCAGTTGGTATCCTGAAGCGCTCCGGGATGGTACACTAGCTGTTTGGTGCATGATATGGATGAAAACCCTTACCCAAATGCTCCATGATGATATTTTGAAGGTATAAACGTAGCTATTACTATTCACATGCATGGAGTATCTGGGTATCTTCTTGTTGCTTAGTATTCCCTATGGTTGACCATTGTTGATGGCTATAATCCCTTTGTATTAATCAACATGCAGCAATCATGAACTATCATTAAATATTGTTAACCAATGTGAATAAAGATTATGATCCCACCACTACTGTAATCAAATTCAACCACTCTTAAGATCCCTTGTGAAAAGTCTTTCGTTTTTTGTGGCTGCACGGTGAATCAATCCCAAAAATCCCTAAAGAACATATGAGGTAGTGGCTGTAATCCACGCTGTACCCAGGTCAATCTTCTGAGTTAATAACCACTGTTAATCTAAATACTGTTAATAACCACGGTTAAAACCTAAAAATCTGAGTCAAGAACCACTGTTAAAAAGTCAAGCACTTAAGACCACAAGCTCCTGGTCCATCGTGGATCTTCATGGGTAACCCCCGGGACAACGTTCGACGAGGTGCGCTCGTGCGCTCCACACACGCACCGGTTGCCATAACAGAATGGTGGCCTGCGCGGTGCCCAAGGGATACGCTGCTTGACAATAAGGATTCAGGTTAATAGAGGTTAATAATGGTTAATTATTGATAATGGTTAATAGTGGTGAATAATAGTGCTTGACAATAGTCTGAAAAACATGATTGTCAACAATTTGTTAATTACTTTACTTCGTGTGATCCCCACCATCACATGAAAATCTGACACAGGTCTATCTGGCATAGCTTTTGACATTCTATCTGGCATAGTTCTTGGCATTCTATCTGGCATAGTTCTTGGCATTCTATCTGGCATAGCTTTTGGCATCATTCCTGGCATAGCTTTTGGCATCATATCTGGCAAAGCTTTTGGCATCATATCTGGCATAGTTTTTGGCATTCTATCTGGCATAGCTTTTGGCATCATATCTGGCATAGTTTTTGGCATTCTATCTGGCATAGCTTTTGGCATCATATCTGGCATAGCTTTTGGCATTCTATCTGGCATAGCTTTTGGCATTCTATCTGGCATAGCTTTTGGTAGGGGCGTTGGGGTCCGGCAGGGAACACTGAGCGTGGCTGATCGTGGTTGAGGTCCAGCAGGGAACACTGGGCGTGGATGGTCGTAGTTGAGGTCCGGCAGGGAACACTGAGCATGGCTGATCGTGGTTGAGGTCCAGCAGGGAACACTGGGCGTGGATGGTCATGGTTGAGGTCCGGCAGCTAACGCTGGGCGTGGATGGTCGTGGTTGAGGTCCGGCGAGGAGGCGAGGAGAGGAGGAGAGGAGGCGAGGAGCAGGAGGACGAGGAGACGGCAACTGACATAAAATCTAGCAACCCTCACCTGGCAGGTGGGGAATAACTACTAGTCAAAATAAACAATGTTCAAAACGACCAACCAGGGATTGACAGTGATGTATGCATGAGACCTTGCCCAATTGTAGGGGATAATGACTGGTAGTGGCAGATACGTGGTACTGATCATCAAATGGTTCAAGATGATGGACTCGAGCTACTGTACTTCAAAGAGGATGATCGATTGCACAGAGATAACTTGACCTATCCGCTCACCAGTTCCGGCTATACATGTACATTCATATATTTATCAAAACATATATGTATGTAAATCATGCAAACATACATGAACATATCTTTAAAGATATACATGTTTATACATTACATGATGATAGTATCAACATGATTAACATGATTCAACATGTGTAAGTCACTAGATATAAGCAAGTTAATCGACCCGCTAGTTTGATATGCCGACGACTTCGCTCCTGAGTATTTCACGGTAGCCTGTAAGCAACATAATATACAATCAACCATAATTAATGTTCTTTGTTTTGTGAACATGTAAAATTGAATATGTCAATGAATTATCTTAATATACATGTTCAAAATGAACAACACATATTACAATCGTTAGTTGTCAAATCGCAATAATTTTTCAGCATTTCTTCTAATCACAACTCAACGATAAAACTCTGATTCGAGGTTGTGGATAACTACTGTTGATGCATGCTTGGCATGGGTGGGGCAACCCAACATTGGGGGCCCATCCCTTTGAACAGGGCTCATTCTGGGATGCGTGGGCGCACCCGCCAACCATGACCCAGGACAGTGGTGATTCATGGACCACTTGGAACATACCTTGTTGGTGATTCATGACCAGTTCTTAAGAGGAATTCAAATGAAGGTGTGGCCTTATTACACCTTGTCAGAAGTAGGTTTGGGTTACAATGAATTGATGGTGAATATGAACCATGACCAGGTGCTACTTTTATTGTGCTTACAACTTGGCCACTTGGATAACTGGGAATGTGCAGCTGGGAATACGGTCATACTGTGCGGGTGACCCTGTATACTACTGGAATAGCACGGCATGGTTATAGATAACCGGGTTACCAATTCATGGAGCTCAATGGCATTAGCTACCATGAATCACCAGAAAGTACCAATGACTCCAATGAACCCGAGCAGGCCGGGTTCTTGTTCACTTAGCAGGGTCAACTTCACCTTGTTCAAGCCCAAAGAGGAAAGACCAAAAAGATTCTTCAAATTCCAAGTTATTCCTGTTACCTAGATGCATAATCATTGACCATCCACCAAGACTGTTACTGCAGAAAGTATAGACATTTTCTGGGAAGAGGCCTGTTCGTCTATGACGTGTCTTCATGTTCAGCCAGCGGATAGAAAACAAAAACATCATCGCGATTTTCCTCGCTCAGCACGGTGCAAATGCAAAACAATATATTGTTGGCAAGTTCATGTTGATGTTGGTGGTTTATGATGGATGCATGATGGCGAATAGTGGTTAACTTTAAGTTGTCTTCAATTTGTTGGTTGTCTTCACATGGAATATCGATCCCGCCCCGCTCCTGCACATGCGATCCGTTTTTGTCGTGCTTTACAGCCAACCTCAAAGTCGCTTTGACCGGCTGGAGACATCTCGAGACTTTGGTTGAGGGAGATGGAGTTATCCCCTATCGTTAACCACTTATATAACCACTCTTAACCGTGGCTGGCCAATCAGTGAAAAATAGGTTTGCAACCACCACCTCCTTCCCCAAGTGGATCCTCATGTTTTCAGCTTGGTCCTCGTTTGTCCAAGAAACAAATGGTCACCTACAGACTTGGCGTGTTCGCATAGCAGAATCCCCTGCTTGGTGTTTGGCACTGCGACCGGTTGGAAAAGCCATCGACCGTAGAACCACAGCCTCCATCTAATGAAGTGCAACGGGTGTTTTGGTACCGACTTGCTTACTGCTAGGGATTGAGTCCACAAATGGTGATACGAACCACCCAATGATGGCCACTTTGATACGGAAAGTACCATTTTTAGTTAAGGTCCGCTATTTTTTGACAGTTCAGTTGCAGGGAAAGACACGCGCTTAGTCAATGGTCTATCATCCAAACGAGGTAAGGGGTCACCATGAAGAAAGCGATCAACAGCTCTTGGTTGGGTATATCATATTGGTAAATCCGCCTTCTTTCGCCGTAGTGACGATCGATATCATAATTCACCATCAACTGACAATCAAAGAACCATTAACCAACCATCAGCCACTGAAAATATCGATTTACAGCCCATGGGTTAACCGTCCATGAACCATCAACCAACCGGCAGCCCCAACCATGAAGCAAACATGCAAACAGCACCTCACCATCAATCAACCATCCTTTTGCCATCAATCAACCACCCCTTCACAATTGATAAACCATCCATTCACCATCAAACAGTCATCACTTCATTATCAATCAAGCATCAACTCACCATCAAACAAACATCAATTTGCTATATAGTATCATATTCAGTTCACCATCAATCAACCTTTGTTTGCTACCGCTGTTAATCAAAAACAGCTATGAACAGTTTGGTGTTCCATGTGCCACTGATAATTGAGAAGTACTGAGGTGTACTTAGTAAACGATTGCCACAACATCATCAAACAACATTAGTTAATCATTGCAAACCATCCTTACTCACCAAAACTATCATTGACTATACGTACGTGCATCTAACTCCCATTACCATTGCTGGTTGGTGGTTTCAACCCCTGTGAAAAATAGTAGTCAACCAGCCATTTGTTATTGATTACTAGGAAAAAAAATAAGGTTTGAAGCCACCAACCAGATTGCTAATGATGAGCCAATTCCAACCAAACCTGCCGGCTTCTGGTGCTCGAATACGGTTTCAACTCAGCCACAGGTTCAGCCACCGCTTCCCGCTTCGTTCCAAGCAACTCTAACGGAGTCTTGCCACGGCCAGTCTTCCTTGGTGACGGGACCCGTGGTAGTGGGCACAGACGAGCTGCGCAACGGTAGAACGTATCTATACATAGGCGGAAGCGGAATACACATTGCCAGATATGTAGGTAGGTTGATGATCGTTAATGTTCATATTGTATATTTTGAGATGTACATGTTGTATCTGCACTGAACAAAAACATCTGACCAAAGGGAGATGTTGTAAAGGTTTTGCTAACATATTGGCCAACCAAATGAATATCTACAAAAAACAATCGACGAGATCAATCACCGGACATAACTGCCACTGGGCAGTTTTCTGTGAATTAGACATGGGTATGATCTAACAATGTGCGCATCAAAGACTCTGGCAAAGGTTCTTCATATTTTTTATATATTCTAATAAATTGCTGCAGCGCTGCAAGGAAACCACGGTTACTTGCTTACTCATCAAAAGTCATTTGACTCAAATGGGCTTACATGCTTACGCACTAGTAGGGGGTTCTCGAAGCCTACGCGATGCCTTCGCGCAAACGACCTTTTCTGCCGAGGGGTGCCTTCGTGAAGCATACTAGTTTCAGATGTATCTTCCCGATTGCCTTCGCGGTCGCTTGTGTGCCGTCATTTTCAGAAACCATTCAGCACCAATACTTGTTGAATCTTGAAACGTGTTTAGGAAATTCATTGCTGACCTGTTTCTAAAAAAATCTAACCCATTCAAAGGGTAAAGAGTCCTGCATGGTGCCGAAGCCTTTGCAGAAAACCCTTTGAACCACTGTAAAACATGTCTTCTACCCAAAGAAGCTGGCCCCAAAGCGGCAAACAGCAAGGTCGCTCACAGCATTGTTGGTTTTCTTTGGCGTGCAAAGCTGAGTCTCCTCTGGAAAATATTACATCGAGCAGAAAAACGGTAGTTCAGGTCTTTGAAACGTGCCTACGCAAGAGGCTTCTCGATCAAAATTACTGAACAACAAAAAATATTCGAGCCTACGCGAAAACGCCTTCCCAAGCCTGCGTAGCCCTGAACAGACCTGGGAAATGTGGCAGGATGATGAGTTCCACGCTAATTCAGTTTTCTTAATCCGTAATCCCAACAAAAAGTCAATGCTCAAACGGTATTCACGACATGCTTTATATCACCATTCCTGATGGGATATGCACAGGAAAGATCCACTGTATGTTTATATTGACCCTCTGTGGTGAGACGTTGCGGATGGTTTAGCAACGGCTGAATCTGCCATATCAACCATTGTGTACGATCATTCTTAACTCTTGTAGTCAAATTGAACATCAATTCAAGCGTCATTACAAGGTGGTGCCCTTGAGTTATGAGTTGGTTACCGTTTGACTATAGTCATAGCTACCATAACCACAACTGGGATACTTGCTCTAGTGAACCAACCGAACTTGTCTATCGCCAGGGGCACCGGCTCCTTGCAATCATTAGCCATCGTAGAGTGGGCCCACAGCTAGGCCAGGCATCTGATCTGGATCGACATGGGCGCGCAGCAGGAGCTTGATAACATGCGCATCCTTAGTTCAAGCCTCCAGGAGGGGTAGCTACCATCACCAAGTACATGTGGTTATAACATAGTATAGTTAGTTGTAGTGGTAGAGCATATGTTAGTAGTTGGTTAGTGTTAGTTATAGTAGCTGCCAATGCTGTTTACCTGCTGTTTTGACTTGTTATATCACGTTATCCGATCCCTGTTATCGATGGTTACCGATGATTTGATCCTCAATAACTTCTAATCCAAATCCCAACTGGAATGCTGAATCATGACCACTCAATCACGAATCACCGTTCTCAATGGTGTAGTTAGTCTTTTTCATGATGTTGCAATGTTACAGTATGCTATATTTAGTTAAATCACGGTGCAGTCAATCAAAAACAAATACGATTGGAACTATAACCAACTAACAAGTTACAATGGTGTAGTTCATCATCATAGATCGCCATCAATAATATGTTATTAGATGATGACCATCAATAACCCTAGAAATGATGTAGTTGATCTGAGTGACACCCCGAGTGATGCAACTCGGGCACCAGCTGGTCACTTGAACGCTGAAGCAACACTAGACTTTACCTAATCTAGATAAATCGTTCGATGAATAGATAGGTGAACAATTAAAAGATTGATCGATCGATACAAATAGGTAGATAGACATGACCCATGAGCTGGCTCCAAACAAACTTTTCCTTGGGTGTATTCACGGTAGCTTTAGTCCGTCCCCTATGGTTTTTCAGTTTCAGGAACATTTTTGCTAGCTATTGGATGCTATGCAGTTTCGTTTTTAGTCCGTCCCCAACCGTTTCTCGAGCAAAATCAAGGAAACCAAATCTCAACGAACTGTAACTGACGATTCTAATTTGTCTCCGGCTCACCTTTTAAGTGATCAGCATGTGAACAAACATTTGTGACTATTCTGGACGAACTACATGGATGTTTATTGGGAATACCATGGGCAATCCTGATGCTTCCAAGACACCAGCTGCTTCCCCGCAACACAACCCCTAGCATGTGATCATCACCCAGGGTTCAAGCACTAGATCTGACTTTCACAAAAAGACTATGGGTCTGATCCGTCTCCCAGCTCGTTTTGAAACAACCACCGCCACAACCACCAACAACAACGAAAAAGAAAACAAACACTACCACCACGACCAAC
>VSDK01010136.1:0-32447 GCA_009767595.1 Symbiodinium kawagutii | reverse complement strand
ACAACTACAACTACAACTACAACTACAACTACAACTACAACTACAACTACAACTACAACTACAACTACAACTACAACTACAACTACAACTACAACTACAACTACAACTACAACAACTAGTACTACAACAACAACAACAACAACAACAACAACAACTACAACTACAACTACAACTACAACTACAACTACAACTACTACAACAACAACTAGTACTACAACAACAGCAACAACTTCAACTACTACAACAACAACTCACAACAAACAAAACAGCTAGATCCATGGCTACTGAGCTGGAACAACTCCCAATCGCCAAGCTTCTCCCAGCTTAGCTGCGACATGAATCGGATAGATGAGGTCTTTCCGCAAGCAACCTGAGACTCGTTGGTGATTTCATCCTCCTGAGAAATACAATGAACCATCGCAATGTCGGAAACAAAAAACTAATCTTCAAAACCACTAACTATAATTAGGATAAGTCAAGACTAACAACTGCGCAATCTGATGAATAGCCATTGTGTGCTTTTCCTCTTCGAGGACGGAATCATGCTTTTCACCAGCAGTGGTGACAAAAAACTAGTAAGAGATTTTGCGAACATAATTACCGGTTGATTAAGTGTTCATGCTAGGGGTAGTAACCAACAACAGTTTGGGCAATGATAGTCAATAGTATTGCTAGCGGTAAATTAGTATGATGCAAACATGGAACCACCACGACCGACCAAAACAAACAATAGCAAACGCTGGCAAACCTTTTACAAAAACAATCAAACATTTGGAACAATCAAGAGCAGAACTATGAAGCAGCAAAGACCCAAGCCCAGCCGTTGTGCTTGGAGATGTTCGGACTAAACTTTCTCATGTCATGGCTAAGAAGTGCATGTGTCAACTTGCAACACCTGCGCTTAGGGGTTCACCCCCTGTGGCATCTGTCACCAAGGGACCAGTGACCTTGCCCTCATGGGGGTCGGGCCCAAAGCCGTGGCTCCGCAGAAAACTTTCCAGCTTCACTTCATCGAGCATTGCCAAGTAAAGACGCCTCTTGGAGTCTACCTGGATGTCACCAGCCATTGATGAACAACCACCATCCAACATGGGCGTGTGACATGGTGAAACCAAATGAGGTAGAAAAATGGATGGTGGTTTTTATGTTTCATTTCGTGGTTTCCACCTCTGTAAAACATAATATTAGTCAACCGACCATTTGTTCATGTTTGAAATCACCAAACTCAAAATGCTTAAAACCACCCTCTCATGAAACTGCCCCAGCACCAGCGGCTGGTGGCCCCACCTTGTTTCGGCCATCCTCCACAGGCGCCGCTTCATCGCCATGAATCATCTTCATGACCGGTGACACGCAGTGGAAGTCCTTGACAGGTACCACCGCCGATCGGCGATGGGTGGCACACTTGGCTGGCGACATGCCCATTTTTCCCGAGGAAGCGGGTCCCCTTGAGTCAAAAACCTGCGTGGATTGGACACGGTACTTGGGGAGTGGGAAGATCTATACACTGCATGCGGGATTTGGCTAGCATAAATGTATCAGTTCCAAAACATCCAATTTGAATCCCTATATGTATATCTCCGTAGCTAGCTTATACTACAACAAACCAGATTGCCTCACGGCAATGCTGGCCAACCCGCGGTTTATTTGCCAACAAAACAACTGGGCATCACCCACCAAAAGCTGGTCCCAGTTGCATGTGTCTAAAGTGCAACCAAGGTCACGGTAGGGAGCCAACAATATGGGCTTGGCTATGTTTGTCCAAAGATAGTGGTACCTCTTAACCGACCAGCCTAATGATCATTATCAATATGGAAACTAATCAGCTATAGGGTACAAGGTGGGCCCCCAACCACTTATAAGTTTGTTTGTAACTCATCTAACTAGGGCTAACTACCAGTTATAGGCGTTATAACCCAACTAATAAGTGGTTGGGGGCCCACCTTGTACACCATTTTGGACGAACCAATATTGGGACGAGAAGCAGAGTAAACATTGTCAAAACAAGGTTCACAAGCTAGATGTTTAACAAACATTGGTTCTTGGGCTGATTATCACCAACAGTATGGGGCTATGTAAGCAGGATACCCTGTAAGGAAGGTACCAGTTGCCCATATTCTTATAGGGTATCCTGCTTACATAGCCCTTATATGCCCTTATAGGGTATACCTGCTATATAGGTAACCAGTTGGCGATGCCTTCTCCATGAGAATCCTCCTGCGTCGAACCACTTAGGTTTCGAACGGTAGAATGGTTCCGCACCTCACAGCAGTTTTCCTCACTGTTTCCAGTTGTAATCGCACCAATGGTGGTTTCTCAAAATAGGGGTACCCCCCAATCATCCATTAGGAGTCATTTATAGCCATAAGCTCACCATTTTTGGGCTAGCCCTATTTTGAGAAACCCCCCAATCATAAATGCTACAAGTTTGAATAATCGAAACATGTGAAGACGCTTGGTGGAACCAATTTGAAGAAAATGACCTTCAAAATCATTATACTCTTTGTAATGGCTGATTCTGTGTTGGTATGATTTGCTGCGAATCTCCAGCATCTTCAGAATCCAAGGACAGCTTGGGATGATGTCACGAGTTCAAAAAGGGCCCTGAATCAGACCGCCTTCATCAAGACTATGAGATGCTGGATGCAACCCAACCACATGCTGTTAGCAAACGAAACCTGGAGGTATTTGGTGGTTTCTCAAGTCGTAGGGAACCCACAAAATGGTTACACATGGTGAAAAGAGGATGAATCGGGGGTACCCCTATGACTTGAGAAATCATCATGTTGGTCGATAAAGCAACTTGGTGGGTCGAACCCAGGGGTATTGGCCGTCACCAACTCTGCTAGTTGGTGGGGCGTTGTCGTTCAAATTCTTTCTGGTGTATGTTTTGAACACATGGGGGCTGTCCATCATCAAGTTTGAGGATGATTGGCATACAAGCATGGCTATGGACAGTGGATCTTGTTGGTTAGGACTCCAACGAGTGCAGGTGGCAGGACAACGAGAGGTAAGTGGGTTTTCCTCACATCTTTCATCTTAAGTACTTCAATCATGACAGCCAAGCCGTGTGGATTTTCCAGCTGCGTTGCAAAGTACTGCAAGTACTATATAACCATTGGTACATATAAGGGAAAATAGAACATGTTAAAAACACCAACCAAACACTATTAGTGGTGAATAAACCTCAAAATCCGGCGCAATTGAGAATTTCCAGGCATCAAACAACCTTGTTAACAAGGCCCCGCCATCGAGGTTGAACCCCACCAGGAAGCACCTGCGCACGCAATCTCTCAGCAAACAATTTTGCAGGCCACAACTTCGGGATTTCATGATCTCAGCCAACCCTGAGTTCACCACAAAGTGTGTGCCAAGACTCGCCTCCTTGCGGGCTGATCGGTGCCAACTTGATGATGTACCAGTTTTGCTGTTTGGTGATTGCAGGATCCCTGAAGGATCCCTGAATCTCTCGTCTGGGTGTTTCTCAAGCCATGGAATCATCCAATATCAACCATTTATGTATACTACGTATTGGTATAATGATAAACCAACCATAACTTTGTGCGCCCCTATGGCTGGAGAAACCACCAGCCATGTAAAGAAACACCAAGTGGCAGCCGACTGTACCCTGCAAGAAGGACACACAACAGTCCCTTTGGAAAGGCAAAAAAAGTCTCTCACCATTTGGGTGAGCTGGGTGGGCTTTCCCAGCAGGATCTTCAAATCTCGTAACGGACAGCAGGGAAGAAAGAAACGACGTGGTGTCAAAATCCGAAACCGAGCAGTTCATTGGATGATTGTTTGGACATAGTGAAGTAGTGGCTTAGTTAATACGTTGTGGTTTGAAAGATTTTTGATATCCGAAAACATGTTGGTTTTGTTTTTCATGGCTTTTAGATTGGATGATGGATGGATGTATGCTGGAGATGATGACGATGATGATGTCGACAACATCGTCAACATCTGGATCCTGACTGCTCGACTCCGGTCTTGCGGATGTCAGGGCTCGGGTCTTCCAAATCAGCCGTAAGGTGATATTAGTGGCCTGGACCTAAGCTACGAAAACACATGATTCACATCTATGACGTGGAAATATGAATGATACTCATTGTATATCTATTCATCTATATTTACTTACATACATAATCATGAATCACAGAATTATTTGTGTCTCATGAGTTGAGTGGTTCAATCATACAACTATCATTTCATGTCTTAAATTCATGTATTAGTCCATGTTGATGTCTCTCTAAAGGGAGCGAAAAAAAGTATATGTGGCAACATAGGAAGGAAAGCAATGGTGGAAGCCAAATACTGGCCACAACTGGTGAACCAGTTTTGGAAACAGGAAACAGAACAAGAGCCACCAAACGAATCCAGATGAAGCATGAAACTGGTCAGGAAATCCAAGGCTGTCACAGTGTTTTGGTTGAGATTCCGGTTGTGCGCTTTTACTTGGAGCGGACTGTTCTTTATGCTTGGAAACAAGTTTGAATAGGAATGCCCACATGTGGGTAACCATCCTCAAGCTCTTGATTAATGGCCAAATTAGGAGTCATTGTTGCACAGTCCGTTGGGGGTAGCGAGAATCCCTTGTGTTTATACAAATCCGCAGCTGCCATTGATAATATGTCGGCTTTCTCACTAAGTCTTGGCGGTCATGTAACATTACTTGTGGTATGAATTCGGGTGGAACAAGCATGAACCAACTAATTAACAACACATCAAACTTGAAGCCTAGCCAGTCCTAAATGACGTCTCGAATCCCCATTGGTTTTTAACAAAAACACATGTTCACTATACACTGCCATTAAAAGCTATCCCGCATGTCCGTTGAAAACGTAAAATTAGACATGCATAGACATGCAATATTGAAAAAAACATGTTGTGGAAGTCTAAATCGATTTATGTATCGTGAGTTGAGTGGTGGTACTGCAATCATACAACTATCACAACTTCAACAAACATGTAACGTGCAAATGCCCGCCCTGCAAGTGCCCAAAAAGAACAGGGTGAATGAGGGACATCGGCCCAAACATACCCAGCCACGTGGCTGGGGGAAATGCTGAAGAGCAGTGGGCAGTGAGCCAATGGAGCCCGGCTGTTCGCTGCATGGCTAGCGGTTGCTGATGCATGGCTCGACTTCACCTGGACCACAACCGGGCTTCACATGTGCTTCACTCGCTCGACTGCAATTCTTCCTGTTGAGATCGCCAATGATTCCAGAGATCAACGCAACGTGAATGACCAACTCAATCACAAACGGTGCCGAACCTGCTGACTACTTATGGGGATTAGGATGGATACTGGCCTATCTTGTTGCTAGCTGGCTACTTTTGAAGTCTCATGAAGAAAGTGAAATTTATCAGGCAATCAACATATGACAGACCCAGTTTGCTACTCCAATATCCCTGGGCGAAAGCAGGCTCTGCCTGAGCATGACTGCAGCTTGTCCTGTTGAGGTTATCATCGATTCCAGAGATCAACATAACCAACAGCAATAAACTGTGCCAAACTTGCTGACAAAATTCTGTTTTGAGTTGGTCACCATGAACCCGGAATTTCTCAGGCAATCAACAAGAACAGGCTTGAAGCATTTGGAAATAGGTTTCATGGAAATGGGGGACCCATGGCCCATGACGACTGGAAAATACTTTGCCTCGAGAGGCAACTGCCGCCAGCTTTGGTACCAGTGAACAGGAGTCCGATTTCGTCTCGTCACTGCAGCGTCTGTGAAGGCAACAGTCCCTTTCATCAGACTGTGAGTGCAATCTCCTTCCGTTCCTTCACAACCGATTTCGTCTTGATGAAGCTGTTGCTGGTGCTCCTCATCAACCTGCAGCTGTTGTTCCAGCGTTGAAAAAGTGTCCCAAGCTCGGGTTCCAAGGCCCTTTCGGGGTGGAGACATAAATTCTAAAACATTTTCAAGCGACGGGTTTATAAATATATCAGTGTGTAACAAGAAAGCAATCAGGGACTTTGCAGCCAGGGACTTTTGCAACAAAACATGTCATGGGTTTATTCCATTGATTCCTACAATTTGGTTAGGACACTCGTGTTAGCTTGACCTGTTTCCTCCTTAAATGGGTTTTAGGAATAGCCCTGGCTCCTTTGCTCTCTCCCAACACCAGCCAGTTATACCACTGATTCATACACGAACTCACACACCAAATGGTAAACAGTTGCAGTTGATTCGGAGGCACAAGTCTGAACCCACGGCCTGCAGCTTGTGGAATAGTCCCGCATGAATCTGTGAATGCGCAAACAGATGGGCTACGCAAAGTCTCTACATTTGACACAAACATATGTATACATATATATATATATTTACATATATATGATCTATCCAACTTACTCCATTCATGGTATATTTACCTTCATTTACCTGTAGAATGACCCACATGTAGTAAATATACCACGAATGGAGTATCTGGGCATGTTTGTATAAATAAGTACATGTATCATGTATCTATATGTGTATATATATATATAAGTACTTATGTAAAATACATAAAGAATATAGATGTGTTCAAAATCAATATTAAAAAACATGTCCCTATCAACTCGGAAACAATAAATCCATACATCTAGGTCTCCCCCAAACACACCAACACACACACCAACAGCACTACTAGTCCTTCATAAACACGCCCGCACAATGTATCCCGAGGCCTTCAACCAACATCCAGTCCCTCTCAAATTGGGGGTTGATAAATTATGTTGTGACACGACTGCCAACTTCCCAAGTTGGGACATCTTCTTGGCAGAGTTCATGTTATGTTTCAGGAGGGTTATGCTTGCGCAATCAGCGATCAACTATTGACCATGTTGCACCATTATTGACAAGTGGCAGTGGGTCAAAACCCCGTACCCTTGGTTTTGCCATTGTGAAGTGCTATCCTAGCACTTGGATGTTTCCAGCACAAATCGAGAAGTGTACACTACATGACATGTCACGGGAAAGAACCCATATCCACCGTAGTGGTGGGATCAAGCTTGCAGGAGCCAAAACGCGTTGCGCCTTTGCATAGCACTTAGGTGTGCTTGTGGTGACCCTGAGGTGCTTAGGCTATCCCAGGAATTGTTGTTGGTAGCGGAGCGTTGGTAAAGCTGCCACAACCATGGCGATGGTTGCTGCTCAGCCGAAGGCCTACACAGCCAAAGCCCATGAGAATGTGCCCGAGTTCAGTAACAAGGCCAGTGACTACAAGGAGTACCGGAAGCGACTTCTGCTGTACGAACGAAAGATGGTCTTAGCTGGACGACAGAAGGAGACTGCATTCAACATCATGGCGGTGTTGACTGGTCGTGCTTGGGATGCTGTGGATGATCTCTCGCTAACTGATCTGGAAGCGGAGGATGGTCTGAAGACAGTGATTGCTAGGCTGGACAAAGTGTTCAAGTTCGATGCCATCACTGAGCTCCCGAGTGACTTCGAAGCATTCTTCATGCACACCCAGCGCAAGAAGAACCAAACGCTGCAGGAATACACAGCTGACTTCGAGAAGCAACTGCGAAAACTGGAGCAACATTCAGTCACCCTCCCAGATAAGGTGATTGGATGGTTCTACTTGCGTCGTGCAGGACTGAAGGTGGAGCAGCGACAGCTGGTGATGAGTGCCATTCAGACTGAGACTCTGTCCTTGGATACGGTCCGACGATCCATGAACTTTGTCATTGGACAAGACACGGTTCCTGGAGAAGCATCCACATCGACGAAGGGTGCTCGGTATGCCAAGGAGCAGATCTACTATGGTGGAGAAGAAGATGAGGACGGTTGGTGGGATCCAACCTTCTATGGCGATGATGAGTCTCTGCCTGATGAGTGGTACGATGAAGATGCGGCGTACTATGAAGCGCCTGAGGAGGCAGGAGAAGAGGAAGTTCTTCTCGCAGATGACGCCGCCACCGAGTATGATGAGGTCTATGCTGCCTATGCTGAAGCCCGCCAGAAGATGAATCAGCTTCGGGTTTCTCGAGGCTACTATCCGGTGGTGGCGATGATCCCTCAGAAGGGAAGCAGCAGTCCCACGTACAAGGGAACTGGAAAGGGGAAAGGCAAGAAACCCAAGGGAAAGGGCCGTGGCAATTCCAGCAACAGCCCTTCGAAGCAGGCTCCGAAGCCCCCAGGAGCCCTTGCCCGAGGAAAGGCCGCCCTTGGAACTATGAAGTGTTTGCGATGCGGACAGGCAGGACACTATGCAAGGAACTGTCCCCAGACCGGAGTGAAACGCAAAGCAGAGAGCACCGATGATGTCAACATGGTCCATGACATCAGCCTCGATGATGATGATGATGTACATGCCCTGAATGATGCAGACTCAGACCCAGAAGATGTGGCAATCTGGGATTGTGGAGCCGCTTCAGTTCTCGTCAGCCGAGTTCATTTGCGGAAGTATGTGAAGTTACTCATGATGATGGGCTTTGAGGCGAAGAACATTCCTGCATGGACCTGTACCAAAGGCTTCAAGTTTGGCAATGGAGCGAAGGACTTGACCAATCAGTGTGTCCTTTTGCCGACGTTTTTCGGTGGAGTTCGACGAGACATCCTGGTCTACGTCATTGGTGGCAAGGTTCCCTTCCTCATTGGAAGACCTTTGATGGAACAGCTTGGCATCAGCGTTGACTACCAGGCCAGGAAGATTCGTTGGCCAGACGGACCTTAGATTGATGCCACTCTCGGAGAGAAGGGAGAATACATCATCCACTTGGCCGAAGATTTCCCCATTGCCAAGAACCAGGAAGCTTTTCAAGTGTTGGTGCCAGATGACTTCCACACCCATGTGAAGATGGAAGAAAGCATTGACATCATGAAAGTCATTGATTACAAAGTTGCCCGAGTATGTCAATTCGCCACGGAAGAAGAAGTTTCGATCCATGATGAGCCCAATGTGCCCTCCGGATCCACTCCTTCGGGGAGTGGTGAGCCCAGTGACAACCTCAGATCCACTCCTTCAGGGAGTGGTGAGCCCAAGGAGGATGAGACCCCCAAAGCCACTGGGAAGACTCCTCCAACCTCCAAAGACCCTGAAGAGCCGCCCCAGACCCCCATTGATGCTGAGGAGGTAGTCAAAGCAAAGAGGGAGCTGAGTCCAGACCAGCGCGTTGGACAACTGACAGCCCGGAAGCTGCGTCAATTGACACAGTCCACGATCAACTATGTGAAGAATGTGGACAAGATGTTGCAGCAAGCCAAAGATGTGTCCGGATCCAAGAAGATAGTGATCTGGGAAGTCTTTGCAGGAAAAGGGAATGTGACCATGAAGCTGCAACAGAAGTACCCATATGTTGAAGCACAGCGATTTTCGTTGACCGATGGTTGGGACTTCAAAAGAGCAGATCACCGCCGTCAGTTTTTGAAGAAGCTCAGGGAGGAGGAGCCTGATAGCGTTTGGCTGTCTCCCATGTGCCGCCTTTGGTCTCCATTGCAAGAGCTGACGGTTGCGGCCTGCCCTGAGTATGCTGAACAACTTCAGATGATGCGGCAAGAGGACCATGACACAATCCTCACCTTTGTTGCCATTGTCTTTGAGGAGCAGAGGAGGAAAGGACGTGACGCCACGGTGGAGCATCCTTGGCCATCGAGGGCATGGAACACGAAAGCCTTTCAGAGGATGAAGGGAATCGACGCCTATGTCGACCAATATCAATACGGTCTTGCCTTGCCAGATGAAGTTGGAGTTCTGCGACCGGTGAAGAAGCCCACATGTTTCAGGACGACAGGGACAATCATCCATGACATGTTGAGTGCTTGCTGTGATCAATCACACCTCCACACC
This sequence comes from Symbiodinium kawagutii, assembly GCA_009767595.1. Lineage (NCBI taxonomy): Eukaryota > Dinophyceae > Suessiales > Symbiodiniaceae > Symbiodinium > Symbiodinium kawagutii. Next base: position 22,668 of record VSDK01010136.1, on the reverse strand, counting down.
AGACTGGAAGGCAACGTGCCAGGAGCAGGTCCGAGATCCAAGTTGGCGGAGAACTACCCATTGGCCCTTGCATCCAGGCTGGCTGCTGCGATGGTGAAGCAGGCAAGGCAAAGCGGTGATCTTCGAGTGCTTGCAGCTGAGGATGATGATGAAGCACTCAACGAGATGTTGGCCCCGATTGAAGGAGTTGAGGAAGAGACACAGGAGGCTGCAAGACCCCCATCTCCACAGGAGGCTGCTAGACCCCCAGATGTTCCACCACCTCCCGATGGCCAAGACCCGATTGCCATCAACCGGGACCTCAGGAGACAGGTTGGATCAAGGGCAGTTGACTATGTTCAAAGGCTGCACAAGAATCTTGGCCATGTGAGCAGTGAAACTCTTCAGAAGATGCTCACAGAGGTCCAGGCCACGGAAGATGTGATGCTTGCTGCAAAGCATTATGTGTGTCCGACCTGCTATGCCCGGAAGAGACCAGCACAAGCTCCCCCAAGCTCAGGACTGAAGACCACAGAGTTCAATGACAGGATTCAGGTTGACTCTCACTGGATCCGATGCACCGACAGCATGATCAAGGAGAAGCCAGCTGCCCCAGGAACACCGGCGGCACGTAAGCGTGCACGTGAGATCACAGGACGCCAGTGTGTCTTGACCATTGTGGATCATGCCACCCGGTACTGTGCAGTGAGGATCTTGAAGGCTGAATCCGCTGATGAGTTCACCAAGGGTGTTGAGCGATGCTGGTTCAAACATTTCGGCCTCCCCAAGTACCTGAGGATTGATGAAGCAAAAGGATGGAGTTCGAAGCATGTTCGTGAATGGGCATCCAGCAGAGGAATCATCCTGGAGATCCAGCCAGCAGAACAACATTCCTGGTTAGGCGTGGTTGAGCGCAAACACCAGGTCATTCGCAGGGCATTGGAACTCTATCAGGATGACTATGGAGAGCACAGTCTCGCTGCACTGAAGGAGGCTGCCACGTATGTACCCCATGCCATCAACCAGACCACCTTTGTGAAGGGCTTCACTCCACAGCAATGGGTGCTTGGTAAAAGCATGACCCATGTTCATGGCCTGACGTCAGAGATCTTCAATCCTGGACAGGAGCCCATAGATGAAGCTGATGCATTCTCCAAGATCCAGAAGAAGAGATCACAGGCACAGATGGCATGGATCAAAGCTGACACCGATGCGAAGCTGAGGAGAGCCTTCAACCAAAAGTTCGTCGACATCAAGGATGAGGTTGTTGTCGGACAGAAGGTGTGGTACTGGCGAGTGGCAGGAACAGGCATTCTTCAGAAGGCAAAATGGAGAGGACCAGCTAGGGTAGTTGCCATTGAGGAACACAGCAGTGCCAGGGTGATCTGGCTCTGTCATGGCACTAGCCTGGTTAGATGTGCTGAGAGACAGGTTCGACCACTTGTGGAAGAAGTTGGAATCCGAGTTCCCCCGGATCGGAAGGCAGCAGTGAAGGATCTTGAGATGCTGAAGGCAAGATCCACTACTCAGTTCAAGGATGAAATTGCTGCTGAAGATCCTCACTTGGAGATCAATGATGAGGATGATCTTGCGGACTATGCCCCGGAAAGTCCCCTGCCAGAAGAAGACCAGCCCCAAGATGAGGAAGAAGATACACAGATGGATGTTCTTCCAGAAGTGGTCCGTGCAATGATGCCTCGAGGAACAGCCCCTGAAGATCGTGAGCGAACCCCCAGAAGGCATGTGAGAGGAGAATCAGGAGTGACCACCATTGCAACAGAACCTGATGCGGAATCACTGTTGCCAGCAGCTTCAACAGCTAGGTCACTCCAGACCACGTTTCCTTCTGCCCGGCGTCGCAGTCCGAAGAGAAAGCAAGATGAGGAGAACGTTGAGGCAGAGAAGAAGCCTAAGGCAGATCCACCTACAACAGCAGCGAGTGCTGCACCGGTGTTGCCAGAGCCCCTTGCCTCAGAGGTTCCTGTCCCGGAATCAGCCGATGATGAACTTTATGTAGATGCTCACATTGCAAACCTATCCAAGCAAGTGCCATCTGGATGGTGTTGTGTTGATGGAGCCATTGAGATGGAAGATGCCTTCTACACCCAGATGCGCAAAGGTGAAGTCAATACCAGGAAGTTGACCTTGCTGGAACAGGAGGAGTTCATTGAGGCCAAGAGACAGGAGCTTGAACAGTTCTTCTGCAATGACGTTTGGGAGTTTGAGAATGAAGGCCAGAAGCATGAAGCCAGTGGCAGAACCATCACGGCAAGGTGGGTGCTGACATGGAAGAAGGTGGAGAAGGAGGGTGAGCCGACGCGATGGAAGGCGAAAGCACGTTTGGTGCTGAGAGGGTTTCAAGACCCTGATTTGTTGAATTTGAAGAAGGCCGCCCCCACTGCATCTAGACTGTCCAGGTCATTCCTCCTTGCTGCGAAAGTTTGGTGCCACTGGGACATGCACAGCGGAGATGTGAAGTGTGCATTTCTGTCTGGTTCAGGATTCGAGCGAGTGATCATCGTTCGACTTCCGAATGATTGTGGTCCACTTCTTGGTGTTGGACATGGTCCATGTCACATGAAGCTCAAGAAAAGTGCCTATGGTTTGTCAGATGCCCCACTTCTCTGGTATCAAGAAGCAGACCGCAGACTGACTTCGATGAGATGGTTCCGACATCCCTTGGACCAATGCTGCTACTTGCTTACAGAGGATGATGGAGTTGGCAGCACTTTGGTGGCTATGTTGATCCTACATGTGGATGACATTTTGGTGACTGGAAGTCCCACGTCACCGACGTTTGCCAAGACTTTGAAGACCTTGAAGAAGAGCTTCAACTTTGGGAAGTGGGACACACTCAGCCCCAGCGCTCCCATCAAGTACTGTGGTAGCGTGATCATGGAAAAGGACGATGGCTCGGTTGAGGTGAGCTTTGAAGAGTATGTTTCCAAGATCTGTCCGATCAGTGTGAACAAGGACAGAGACATGACAAAGCCACTCACCAACCACGAGATCACCAAAGCAAGAGCATTGATTGGTGCTCTGCAGTGGCCAGCAACCCAAGGATTTCCAGCCCTTTCCGCCTCCGTCTCCATTCAAGCTGGTGAATTGTCAGGAGCCACTGGCACCTTTTTGCTCGACCTCAACAAGACTTTGAGGTTTGCGAAGCAGAATGCCAAGTATGGTATGAAGTTCATGGCGATGAGCGAGAAGCCCAAGAATGCCAAAGAGACATCCCTGAAGGACATGGTTGTGATCCTTTATGCTGATGCTGCATTTGATGTTCGCAAGGACCACAGCTCACAGGGAGGATATGTGGTGCTGGTTGCAGACAAAGCTGTGCTGACAGGTGTCAAATGTCCAACATCAACGATTTCCTGGCGCTCTTTCAAGCTTCCACGAGTTTGCAGGTCAAGCCTTGGTGCTGAGTGTCAATCACTCTCAGCTTCACTGGAGGAGATGATGATTGTGAAGAGTTTCCTCATGAAGCTGCAAAGCCCCTCGCTGAAGCTGAGCTTCATCAAGGAGAATGTGAAGCAGGAGTGTGCCACCATCACTGACTGCAAGGCTCTCTATGACTGCATTCAGAGGGAGACGATTGCCCAGGCTGCGGACAAGCGAGTTGCCATTGAAGGACTTGTCATCAAAGATCTTTTGAGAGATCTGAACAGCCAGTGGCGATGGATCAGTTCAGAAAGGCAGCTAGCTGATGGATTGACTAAGGTCTCGGCTCGTCAACAGTTTGTTGACAGATCCAGAGGTGGCTACATTCAACTGGTGGCCGACGAGACCTACACAGCTGCGAAGAAGAAAACGAGAGCACAGAGACAGGAAACCATTCAGGAGACCAGGATGACCAACTCCAATGTTGCCCAGGCATTGATTGCTTTGGTGATGGCAAGCAGCCCCTCTGGAGCTGCCGGGGCAGTGGTCAGTGAAGATGCCCTGAGCTACACCAACATGGCGACTATGACGACTTTGGTCATCGGATTGATGACGTTTGCCTGGATTCTGAGGATGATCTTTCAGCCGAAGATCAACTGGAAGACAGAGGCTCGCCAATTGGAGAAAGAGAATGATGAGCTGAGGGACGAGCTGACTGATGCGAAGGGAGAACTCAGAAAAGTCAAGACTCAGAAGACCCAGCTGCTTGAGGAGCTGGAGAGGAAGGCTCGAGAGTATGAGGCGCTCGAGGTGACCATCATGGGTTCACCACCCTCAGCTGCCGGAAGTTCGACGATGATGACAGGCCAAAGAGGAAATATCCATGTGACTGAGCACGGTGCCAAATGGCACAGCGACGCTCGTTGCAGAGGTTTGAATTTCCGGCCAACGAAAGCGTATGAGCCCTGCAGGATTTGTGCGAATTCCCCTTTTTCACCGATGTGAAGTGCTATCCTAGCACTTGGATGTTTCCAGCACAAATCGAGAAGTGTACACTACATGACATGTCACGGGAAAGAACCCATATCCACCGTAGTGGTGGGATCAAGCTTGCAGGAGCCAAAACGCGTTGCGCCTTTGCATAGCACTTAGGTGTGCTTGTGGTGACCCTGAGGTGCTTAGGCTATCCCAGGAATTGTTGGCCATCATTAACCAGCAAGTTTTCCCTATCATTGCTGGCTCTTATCCCCCGATGGTTGGTTGGTTTATATTGACCCATGGCCATATATAGCTGGACATAGCTGGTATATCCTCTATCATTGTTGCTTGTCATCTCATATTATTAACCATTAACAATGTGTTGGTTAATATTGACCAATAAGAAATGAAGCACTCTCATTTGGCTGTGGGTCAAAACCCTGTACCCCTGGTTCCCTCATCATTAACCATTGTTTTCCCATTACTATTGTTGGTTATTATCCTCCAACATTGGTGGTTGAAGCCTTGACCCAGCTCGCCATTTGCATTCTTTGGCCGCCGGTCAAACTTCGGCACGACCGGCGCCCTTCCCCACACCGAGCTTCCCGGAGCTGCGATCGAAAAAACAAGTGCCGCCTGTCTCATTATGATGGTTTCTCAAGCCATAGGGGACCCAAAAAATGGATGGTTTACTACTATAAATGACTAATGATGGATGATTTGGGGGTACCCCTATTTTGAGAAACACCCTTATGATTCCCTTATAAAACCATTAAAAAAAACACAAGCAGGAGAAAAACGCACCTTTTGACAAAGCCTTGAAAGGCTTTCAACACAATCCGATGTCATTGTAGGCATGGCTGAGACTCTACTAGACCTGGTTGCACCGTACTGAGAGAACAGTTGGAATTGGTAACACAGTACTCTTCGGTGATCAGCAAAATACTCTCTTGGAACTGGACACTGGACACCCTTCAATAGCCAAATGCTCCATGTATGGTATGTTTACCTTGTAATTGGTCATCATCCCCTATGTGTAACATTATTAATGGTTATCATACCCTATCATTAATCACTATGAAACTAACTATTGACCATTATTAACCATTATTGACCATTGTTAACCATTATTGACCATTATGAACCACTATCAACCATTATTGACCATTATCAACCACTATTAACCATTATTAACCATTACTAACCGCTATTCACAATTTTGAACCCAGCACTTTTAGACCAGCCACGAACCATCTTCAACCCCCCGAACCGTTGACGAGGTGCTCTCGTGCGCAACACAAACGGACCGGTTGCCATAGCAGAATCGTGGCCTGCGGCCCAAGGGATGCGTTGGTGAGATCTGTTTGGTGGTTGCACCACCCCTATAACTAAGGTCAATGATGGTTAATAATGGTAAATAATGGTTGATAGTGGTTGATACTTGATACCGACCTATGGTTGACCAACTTTCAAATCATACAGGAAAGTGACTGGTAGTGGTAGATAAAAAGTTAATACTGATCATAAAAACGTGACACTAAACATGTTGGGGACGGAAACATGTGATGGAATCATATTTGAGCTGCTTCAAACAGGATGATCGATTGCCACGCACATAAATGACCTGACGTATCCGTTCGATAGTTGCGAATCGAAAGGTAGATGTACCTCTCTCTAAATGAACAAAACATCACACAAACACACATGAAAATACACATATACATCATAAACACAAACAATGTGTGTCTACATATACATATATATATATATATTTATTGCATGATCATAGTGCAACTATGTAACATGTATATGAATCACCATATAAGCAGGTGAATACACCTCGATATAGCCACTCAGCTGGAAGCAACAGAAGCAACCACAATGAACGAACATGTTGATTGTTTGCTAATATGAATGACACATAAAATGATATTGTGGCAAGTATGTTGCAATTATGTGTCAATTTTTTATAGTATGTATACTAATATGTTGATTCTTTGCAAATATAATATGACTATTATGAAGTATATAATACAATTGATAACACATCATATGATAATGTATGTCTACAGATTACTTTTGCTGTATCATTCAATACAGAGCAAACACGGTTGTTTGGTCATTAAAAAACATAAAGAAACATGGCTGTTAATCGCAATTGAACAATAAAATTTTATTCCCATTGATGTATGGGTATGTGTCAAAATAGTGGTGACCCCAAAACCCATGATTTCCTGGTAAACTGAACTTTTTTTGCTGGGTCAGTGGCTACCCTATGGCTTGGCACATACCCATATGGAATACCGATCCCGTCCAGCTCCTGCACATGCGATCCGTTTTTGTCGTGCTTTACAGCCAGCCTCAAAGTCGCGCTGTGCCCGGCTGGAGACATTTTGATTCTCGGAGATGGGGTCACACGACCTGTATATTGTGATTAAGGTAGGTGTAAATGCGCATCGTCTTTGAATGAACGTGCATTTATAGCACATATCAATACATGTACAGCATGCATTCAGCACATGTGTAGTTCAAACCAAGTCTATATGATCATTCACATGTGTTACATGCACGTAACAAACACAAAAGCGTACCATCCGTGTGTGTAGCTGTAAACACTGTAAAATATACATGGGTACATCATGTACGCCTGGGTGTGTATCTTACTTTCATTGCCTATGCACATTTTCTGTATGCATGAATATATGTATATATGTATTTGAATATATATATATATTTATACGTATGCAATGCTATGTATGTATATAATAAGAACCCCTCATAGCTTGTCAGCTATCTGGGGAAAAATGAATGTATATATAATTAAATGTATATGTCAATGTATATGTGTATATATATATATATGAATACACCATCATATGCATGGATACTATCCATTAGAAACAGCCACTAACAAATGCACAGCAAAGACGACATTCGCGAAAAGAAAACACACGTGAGTGCGTGTGTTGTTTCCAGTAAATTGCAGTGGCAAGTGGGCGCTGTGTGTGTGTGCGCCTATATTTCAATGTAGACCAAATATGAGGCCGTTACATATGCTAGATCTATGCATATTTGAGCTTATACACATGCATGAGTTCCAAAAAAGTATCTTGTACAATTCCCTTGCATTCAAATACACTTCCACATGGTGAGTTGATGGCAATGAGTTGTGAAATGCTGGCTGATTCACACAAGATTGACTGCTATGTGCTTTTGATCAGGTAGTGTGTGGATCAAGCATGAACATGAATCACTGGCTATGGCACTGCAATTACTCTTGCTCACCAGTTTACTACCAAACAACAATGAATCAACCATCAGCCTCTGTAAGAATAAATGAATCATCCATCGATTCACCATCCACGAGCCATCAATCAACCAGCAGTTTCCCATCAGTCGACCATCAGTCAACCATCCATCAATCATCAACAATCAATCCACCATCAAACAACAATCAACTCACCATCCACCATCAAACAAAACATTCATCATTCACCCATCAAACCACCAGCATGGCGAAGTGAACAAACTCACCTTCCCTGCCAAGCAACTCCAAGGGAGTCTTGCCACGGCCAGTCTTCCTACCAAATTGGTAGCGAGTTGTGGAATGGCAGCTGTAGATCGAAAGTATACTGCACAATATATTTTGGCAATCATAATGCATGTAGGTTTATCTTTGCGTTTGTTGTACGGTCGATGACTGTGATAAGAAAATTTATTAAACAAGAAAATAGACTCTAATTTTTGGGGAAAGTAATTTACTAGACTCTATTTTGGGGATTTTTTTTTCCTACAAGTAACTACGTTTATAATTACAATTAATGATTTGCACGACGCCGACTTCTTTATCATATGGCACGGTGTGGTTCCCAATTAAAGGTTAATTGCGACACCGGTGTATGTTGGCTCTGTTCACTCTTCCCAGCAAGGACCCAAAAAGAAGGTCTGAAACAGGTCTGAAACAGGTCTGAAACTCACTAATTGGAGCATTGCGTCTTCCCTTGTCAGACGCCACCCAACAAACGCTCGGAAACAAGCCTTTTTCCCTGCCCTAGTTATGCTAGTTCAAATTCTTACATACTTGGGTGGGGGTGCGAACAGGGATTTAGTTGCTGTAGAGCATCACGCAGTGTGATGGTTGGATGCGGGTGCGAACACGGATTCAGTTGCTGTAGAGCATCACGCAGTGTGATGGTTGGATGGGGGTGCGAACAGGGATTTAGTTGCTGCAGAGCATTACGCATTGTGATGGTTGGATGGGGGTGCGAACAGGGATTTAGTTGCGGTAGAGCATCACGCAGTGTGATGGTTGGATGGGGGTGCGAACAAGGATTTAGTTGCTGTAGAGAATCACGCAGTGTGATGGTTGGATGGGGGTGCGAACAGGGATTTAGTTGCTGTAGAGCATCACGCAGTGTGATGGTTGGATGGGGGTGCGAACAGGGATTCTTCAGTTGCGGTAGAGCATCACGCAGTGTGATGGTTGGATGGGGGTGCGAACAGGGATTATTCAGTTGCGGTAGAGCATTACGCAGTGTGATGGTTGGATGGGGGTGCGAACAGGGATTTAGTTGCGGTAGAGCATCACGCAGTGTGATGGTTGGATGGGGGTGCGAACAAGGATTTAATTGCTGTAGAGCATCACGCAGTGTGATGGTTGGTGTGATGGTTGGATGGTTGGATGGGGGTGGAAATCCAAGGGCAGTTTCTGTTAAACAACGTCAAAACCCCCCGACTAATTCCAATCACCGAATTAAGAAATCCAGATTAGAGTCTATTTCGGGGCACATATTTCTTAATCACAGGGTGTGGATTAAGAAATTTTTTAGACTCTAATCCAAAAATACGTATTTCTTAACACAAGCATCAGCCGTATTGTAATGATAAGTTTGTGCGTATATAAACATATCATTCATGCCTGCATTATTCTACATCTGAAAACATATATCTGCCCAAATGAGGTAGTCTATACTTGGCTATTGGTAAGTCAAATTATAGGTGAAGCTAACATGTAGCTTCACCTCTGATAGGCATGATGTAAGTCATAACATATTGTATCGCTCATGGAGAACCATCACAACTCATCAAAGGTCATTCATTTGATTCAAATATATTCAAATGTATTCTGTTTCCTGTCGCCATTCCTAATGCGATATCATTGCATATCCATATGGTGGTTTCTCAAAATAGGGGTACCCCTCCAAGTCATCCTTGTTTTATCATTTTTGGTCAGAAAAACCATTCTTTTTTGGTCCTCTATTCTGAGAAACCAGTACAGTATATGTCCATGTTACATTCACCGCCTATGCTGTGGTTGAGTAACATCTGGATCTGCCAGTAGAACCCATTCTTCATCATTTTGGGTAGTGTCAACCGCAAATCAATAAATCTTAGGTTCAGGAATTGGGGGGGTATCATTTTGATGGGAAAACCAGTTGGCTGATTTGGAGGATACCCGATACCCCCTGTGAATCAACCAGGGGTGGGCATTAAATCCAGGGTTAGCATTACATTGAACATTGATTCACTAGCATTTTTTTCGTAGAACCAACCCTTCAAAGTTCAATTAGTATATTTCTAGCCACCTATAAGGTGATAGACCCAACATGACCAAACCCTCTATTGATTCACTGGCGTTTTTTTTCTCGTAACTCGTAGAAACCTCCTTCCCCCCTTCAAGGCGGCCCTGTGAAGGGTGGCCCTCCCTACAGCCAGACTCGCCATGCCAACCGTGGATTAATGATGGACCTTCATGTGGTGGTTAAATAGCAGTTGTAGATCTATCTATGTATTTGCTTATTTATCTATCCATCTATCCATCTACGTACATATACGCTGGTTTCTCAAAATGGGTCTTTCTCAAAATAGGGGTACCCCTGAATCATCCATTACTAGTCATTTATAGTAATAAACCAACCATTTTTTGGGGGGTACCCTATTGTAAGAAACCACCAAATGGGGGTACCGTCAAATCATCCACCACTCACAATTGATAGCAAGCATGGCTCGCCATTTTGAATTCGAGCCAAGCCGCTGATCTGGATCGACATGGGCTCGTAGCAAGAGCTTGATGGCAGTAGCATCCTCACCCGGACGGGGAACGTGGAACGATCATGATCAAGTACATGGACTTACAACATGGTATACAGTAATTTGTTGTAGAGGTGGGTCATGTTATAGTAGTTGGATATGGTAATTGCCAATACCATTCAGATATATCAAGATTGTCTTCAAATCTATTATAGCTTGGCATTGAATGGTTCATCTAACAATAATCTTATTGCAACTGGATATAGCTTATTGGCACCAACTGTTCAAGCCAATCATTGTTTTCAAAGGTGCACGCAGTTGATCATGGTAGTTGACCACCAATAAAAACATGTCATGAGATGATGACCATCAATAACCCGAGAAATGATGTAGTTGATCTTAGTGCCATGCCACATTGTTGAAGGCCCAGCAGTGCAACTCGGGCATTGGTCAAGTGAACACTGAAGCAACACTACATTTCTTTGAAGCTATCAGGGATATACTGCCATCAATACCATATAGAAATAAAGAATAGGACAGGTACATAAGAATAGATCACCATGAACTGTGATATATTGTCCAACAGTTCAGCATGCAAACAAACATGTGCATGGTTATTTTGCACAAAACTGTTCAAATGCTCATTGGGAATTGGAATGCCTGATGCAGCTACTGCCCTGCAAAGCACCATGTCAAGCCGAAGGTTCCTGCTCAAAGAACCACCACAACCATGCTATTGTGGGCTATCATTCCTTGTCATTAAGCATCATTAATGGTGGAATTTCCCTATTATCAATCACTATGAGCCAACAAAAAGCACCACAACAAACAAGAAAACAGCGAAACGGCAGCCGGATGCCCATGGCTGAGCAGGAGCGCCAAGCTTCTCCCAGCTTGGCTGCGACATGAATCGGATAGATGAAGTCCTTCCGTAAACAGCCTGACGAGGCGGGACAGGTTTCCAACATCGCACTGACTCATGGTAGTCACATTAACTTTTTTGTATGGGAGACTCATGTTTCTCACCAGCTCGCTGGCAGAATTCAAGCATCTAAACATGACGCCTGTAGATGCTATCGCAGCTTGCGATTTGTTTTGGCTGCTAGCAATTCTCTCAGCTTGACCGCAACGGGTGACCCGGGACTCCATGGCGTGAAACACGGAGTGCCCCAGAGCTGGGCGAGCAGCTGATGGAAAGATTCAAACCAGGGGTAGGGCATAGCGAGCCGCATCCCACAACGAGGTTGGCCTGTAATTTGCTTAGATACTGTTGCTGGGCCATCATAACATGCCATGTTCATATGGTTGTCTTTTCATATATATATATGTAGTTGTCAAGGAAAACAATCATCACCTACTGGGGCAAATAGTCGCCGACAGACCAAATTGACTTTGCCTCCAAATGCGGGAGAACTTGGACACCGTCTTCTCCAACTTGGGTTTGGTGGAAAAAATCCGTGGTGTATTCCTCCAATGAACCAGCTTAACCATCCATTGACCATCCATTAAATATGCCATTAACCACCAACTGGTGAACTAACAGCCAACTGGGGTTTGTGATGTGACAAGTCCTTGCATGACAAGCAACACAATCCCCTTGGACCACAAACAATGTCGTCATGGTGCTGCTTAAGGCATCGTCACCGATGCTAGCCAGGAGATATGGAAACGTCCAGGATATGTTACGCATATGAAAGTTAGAAGACCCGATAGTGAACCTGTAGGTTGATGATAGTAGGTGGTTAGATCGGCTGTGAATTGGTGTGAATCAACTCACTCGGGGACCCAGTTGGCATAGTCCATAAGGGGTGTTCTTGTAATGAGGGTACCCCAATGTACCCCAAGTCATCATTTACATTACTATTTGTAGAAAAGAAAAATAACCAAAATGTTTGGGGTTCCCAATTTTGAGCAACCACCACAATCCACGGAGGTCAATTGATTAAAACTCCTACGGCTTCCACCAACATGAAACAGTAGTTAGCAATGGTGGCAATCGATGGCTTTTGAACATCGGTCAAGCAGCTACAAACGGCGCCGAATGCGCTTCCCCCATGGCTGACCGGTTTGGTATTCCATGAAGGGTCGACTTACGATGCACAAGCATCCAGCACAGCAGCCAAAGTTTCAATACAGGCCTTTCGCACATGACAACGCAAAAAGGTCCACAACCACCACACCCACCACCACCAACCCAAACAAGAGCAACAGCTGGCAAATGCCGGCAAACGCTAACAACAATCAAACATGCGGAAACATCAAAAGCAGAAACATGAAGCAGCAAACACCAGCAGCAAAGTCGTTTTGCATGGAAGTATTCGGACTGAATTTTCTCATGTCATGGCTAAAAAGAACCATGTGTCAACTTTGAATACCTGCGCCAATTGGTTTAGCCAAGGGACCAGTGACTTTTCCCTCGTGGGGGTCGGTTCCAAAGCCATGGGTTCGCAGGAAACTTTCCAGTCTCACGTCATCGAGCATCGTCAAACAACGTCTCTTGGTGTCCTGGCTGCTAGCCACCGGTCTGACCCTTAGCTGGTTGGTAGTTTCAAGCCCATTAATGGCTGGTTGGTAGTTATTTGCCTCATGATTGACAAATGGCTGGTTGGTAGTTTCTTAGCTGGTTGATTAACAAATGGCTGGTTGAAAATATGCGCAAGTCAACCAGCCATTTGCTAGTCATGAGTAGGATAAGACATATTAAAATCCACCAACCAGCTAGTAGTACATGGATGTACCAGGCACCTGTCACGCTCCGCAACGCCTACGTGAAAATCATGGGTGAAGCAATGATTGCTGACTTATACCAATCAAGTGCAGCATCCACGATCTAATTCACGTTTAACAGTACCTGTTGCCTGTTGCCTTGTCAAGTCAATGGCAAGTCTCCCCCTCAACCCAGCTGAAAATGATGCACCCATGCCATGTAATTTCCAGCATTAACAAACCACCACCAGCAACCCTGAATACTTGGAAACCATCACAAGGTGGGCCTTATAACTTGGTTTATAAGTGATTTCATTGGGGTTGAATACCAGTTACAAGGGTTATAACCCAACTTAGAACTGCTGGGGGTCCACCTTGCAGGTGGTTCATATTGGTTCATCAACAGTGGGATCTCCTGCTCCCATGACAGCCCCAGCCGCATCAGCAACCGCACCTTGTTCGGGTCATCGGTCGCGACATCGCCATGGATCAGCGTCATGACCGGTGACACACAGTGGAAGTCCATCACCGGCGCCACTGCCCAGCGGCGGCCGGTAAATTTGGACGACGGCGACATGGCGGAGATTGTTTTTCGAGGAAAAACGTCGCGTTTGACTGAGTCAAAAACCTGCGAGAATTTGACAACCTGCGGAGTGGAAAGTGTTTTTTTAAGCCTTTCAAGGCTAGCTTCAATTTGAATCACTATGTCACTATGATACTATGTATAAATCCGTGATTCTCCGTGACTATCCGATCTTCTCAACATCTTCTCAACAAAAAAGTAGTTTGCCTCTGCCTACCCCTGGTTTATTCATAGCACAAAGGACAAGCGGAAACAACCAGGGCATCACAAGTCCCTCCACAAACAGCCGGGTAATTAGCCCTTTGTAGGTGCTGTGTCTGACGGGGGGTATCGATATAGAATCAGTAAATATCCGTAATCATTTCGATACATAAGCAAGGTAACCAAAAATATTGCAGAAAGAGTGTGCAAATGGCTTGATCTTCTACATACAGGACCTTTTTTGACCCAGAGTACTCCATACTGTTGGTGGAGGAAATCCTGCACCAGCTGGTTGGTTGTTTATCCCATGGTTTATAGGGTTTAATCATCCTAGGTGGTGCAGGATTTTCTCCATCAACAGTATCTGTGGCAAGTTGCTGGATTGTGCCGGTGTGAATTGCGGCTCAACTGCCATTTGGTTGGAACCCTCCTGGTAGCTCCTTAGCTCCCGCTTAAAGAGATATAAGGATACTTCTGGCTCCTCCTCTCTGCCAACCAACACCCAGGCTGCTTAATCTCCAATCTAAAGTCAGCAGCAACATCAATTGAAGCAAACAAAGGGCTGATGCCGTCCAACCAGGTGATCAGCAGAACATCAATCTGGTTGTTGGTTGAACTAGCCACTAGATCCCTGGCGCGTTTTCAAGCTGGTTTCAACAATGTGAACTCCGGATGAATGCTGTGGATGGTTGGAGACTTCCATGCTGGTTCACCAACAACCTGGTCTGTTCTCAACAACCTTAGTAGAACTGAAAAAACCATCAGCATTTCCCCCCCAAAACAACAACAACACATATATGGCTGCTTCTCAAAACAGGGGTACCCCCAAATCATCCATTTGTAACCATTGATAGCAATTAACCAGCCATAACTTTGGGGTCCCCAAGTCTTGATAATATGTAGTTGGTAATATATCCTTTCTTATTGATGCTTATTATCCCCTATTGTCAACCATTACCCACCGATACAACTCCCAAGGTTTCCATCAGCATTTCCCAAAAAAGCTGTTCTTCAAATCCAAGCAGGGCCTTCCCGGGAACAGCAAGGACCAACGCCTCCTTGATCTTGGATCCAACACCAACCCAACGGCCCAACAGCCCAGTTCTACAGCCATTCAATATCCTTCATCGCAGCAAATTATGCTCACTTATGGCGGTAAACTACTGAAGGGGGATGATAGCTATGTGTTTACTAGTTATTCGTAGTCCGATGTAGTTTTTCACAGTGGTTGGTAATCCAAGTGGTCCAAAAACATTACAATTGAACAAGAGCTATATAATCATAGATTTACAACTGCTTGACATTGGACAATAAGCAACCCTCTATGAAGGGTTTGGGTTGTGTCTAATTTGTGGTGACCCACTATCAGCGGCTCATAGGGGTGAATTGGGATAGTCAACCTGCAAGCATTAATGGACCACTCCCAGTTTAACTAGAGCTGATGACCATCAAACATCCGGATGGTTTGGCTTCAAAGCTCTGATTTCAGATAAGACTTAGCTTGCAAAGAAAACCAGTGACTAACCATCGGATTTTGAGCTATGGTTGGTCTATGTGGTGAAAGGCCATCATAAATCGTTCATATAGGAGGAAAAGCCGCTGATTAAGCATTGCTAGAAACATCATTTGTAATTCTCTCCATGAATGGATCCATCTGTTTCTCTTATTGCTGGATATAGCTATGGGTCAAAACCCTGTACCCCTGGTTCCCTCACTATTAGCCATTGTTTTACCTATCATTGCTGGTTATTATCCCTCGTTATTGGTTGGTCAATATTGACCCATAGCCACATATAGCTCGCATACCCCCTATTATTGTTGGCTATAGCCTATTATCACCCCTCATTAATGGTTGTAAGCATTAGTTGATTAGTATTGACCCATACCCATATCTTACCAGGGCACGCATCCACACATATCACAGCAAATTGATGCTCGGAATCATGGCATTCGTACAGCTCAGGAATGGGGAACCGTGCCAACCTACCAACAAAAATAACCACAACCACGCAGCCAACCGACTGACCGACCCACCGACCGACCGACCAACCAACCAACCAACCGACCAAGTTGTTGCATCCCATTGCATTCTGATAATCAATGAGTCATCTGATCAGATTCGATCATTTTGCTGCTCATCAATGGCTAACAACTAATCACCTACCATGTATCCAGCCCATTCTATGGCCAACCAACCAGTGAACCATCAGGGATTTATCGCAGTATAAACAATCTAACTGGTTAAGTAAAAACAAATCATGTAACTATTCACCCATCGGTTTTTTCTCTTCGAACCATCTGTGATCTATCATCTTATCATCATCTAATTGTCAGTGGAATTAATCACATAATTAAAAAATCATGACTACCCATCATTACCCATGAATAAAATAATGACAGATCTATCATCTAGCATCCAATCATTACAAGACGGGCCCCCAGCAGTTATAAGTTGGGTTAGTTCACCCATGTAACTGGTAGAAATCACCCTAGTTAAGTCACTTAGAAACCAAATTACACACATATATATATATATATATATATATTATATGTAAAAACCCTAGTAAACCCCAGTAAATACCCTAGTTCTAAGTGGGTGGGGGCCCACCTTGTACCCATCATTTATCATCCATCGACGGGTGATGGGTGGCTCACCACACGCGGCCAGCGCCCGCAGGCGCCCCTTCTCAGCTTCCCACCTTCATGGCGCGTCGAGGCTCCGAACTGATGGAACGCACATGCGAGGAATGCAGCTGTCAAGGTACGTAGGCTTCAAAATCTTCAAACAAGTGAAGCAAAGAGCTATGTTACTATGCTTGTTATAGTTAATTACTAAGGTTGTCAATTGTACTTGTTTGGCTTGACCGACTTGTGAAGCTGGAACTATTGTCATGTTTGATTTCAACAGGAAGGTTGTGGTTGTAGATCTATATTTTTTCCAATGACCATTGTTGTTGCTGGCCGCATTTAAAATTCTACCATAGCTATTCTGGCCACGGCGTCAATATCATTTGTCAAACTATCCTGCAGCTTGGTATCATGATCTGGAGATGTCTGGATGAATAGTGTTGTTCAAGTGAAAATCCAATCACACCAAGAACCTTTTACTACATTGTAGTGGCCGGGTCATCATTTGCTGATAGATCCACACCAACCACTGCTAGACCAATTGCTAGACCAACATCATACAACATGCTTTCACTGCCATCATGATAAGTGTGGAGTGCCAACGTGGGGGTATCCGTGCTTCGAGATCTCGGTGGCCAAAGTTGGTGAACGCCATGAGGTGCCAAAGCCAATGTGCCTGCGGTAGTTGCACTCCCTCAAATCACACAGTGAAGTTACCCGCAGGCACTACCATGATTTACCTATGAATGTGTCTACCTTAATGTATGATATATATATATATAAAATTCATACATTATATTCAAAACATGTATTGAACAGTGCAAATGCAATTATACAATATGTGTACACAGAAGTCTCTATATATCTATATATATATATTATATATAAATAAGTGTGAGTATATATATATAGATATATATAGAATGTACCTACAACACATATGCCGTGCATGAAATCAATAAATAAAGAAACATACATATCACATATATATATATATATATATATATATATGTATGTATGTATGTATGTATGTATGTATGTATGTATGTATGTATGTATAAATGCAACATAATCAAATACATAAATAACAAATAAATGAAGAAATCAATGAATAAATCAATAAATGAATAAATAAACAAGTAAATAAATAAGTAAGTAAATATCACAAAATACGAATACACATCCATTCATAATCATTCATATTTGCGTTCATATCAAAAAAACATACTGTACTGCATGTTACACGCATAAACACAATTTACACATAAAACTGATCAATTCTGTCTTGCTGCCCCTGTTTTGGATGTCAATGATGTAATGTACAATATAGCGAACTATCTTTCACGTTGGGTGTATCTTTACATATATATATATATTGGATCCATGTATCAATATTCAGCTTGTTTTTCAGGTAATCAATCAAAACAAAAATGATTCCAATATTCCGAACTCATGCTCTTTGCTGACAAATCACATAGAATCACCATTAAGGTACATCTGTTGTGGATACTACCATGATTGCTTGTTACTGTTGGCTATGGTTGACCGTGGTTGGTTGTTGTTATGATAAGAATAATTTATTGTTGATCATCCAACCATGGACGTGTCACAACGAATGCTCTGAACTTGACTCCCGGTCAGAACTGCGATGCAGTTCAAGGTGCCGCCAATTTGGTGGGCAAATGAGTAAATCGGGATTTCTCAAAATCGGGACCCCCCGAAATGGTTGGTTCATTACTATACATGATTACTTTTGGATGATTAGAGGGCACCGGTACCCCTGCTTTAAATCAGCGAAACCATCAAATAGACTGTGTATTTAAGCGGCAGCAACATGTACACCAATAGTACCGCTGTTTATGCCAGTTGTGTGCGTCAATAAAAGCCCTGCAGGTTGTGACTGCAAACCAGCACCTGGTATCACACCCCGGGGGGATCACGTGAGCTCCCACGCTGCGTCGACTGGGTATCCCCATTGGCAAAGCAAAGATGTTGGAAACCAACCAGGACTGGTCGGTGGTTGAACCAACCCTATGGAAGCACCAATACAGCCAACCACTAGTCCTGGTTGATTAATCAAATGAGTTGACAACTAGCGCCTATAGGAACAAAAATGTGTGTGTGTGTCAACCAACCATCTGTTAATAATCACTAGGAAGAAAAATGTCAATCAAACCAGCAACCAAAGGAATACCCATGCAGGAAGTGTTCTGATCCATAGCCAAGAACACATTATTATAATTATGCTTGGTCGGCTTCCCAACACCCAACTAGTGGAAGAATTCTCCACAAAGTCATGGGATTCCCAGTGATCGTAGCTATCTCTCACAGTCGAACCACGACATGAACCACCGGTTGAGAGCTCTCAGCCAACAAGAACGTGACAAATGAGAAGAAACAGTTGGCTGAAGATCTGCTCTGTTAATCAACAATTGAATCATAAGTAAACAATTATTCAAAAGAGTAAATTCACAAAAAGTAACAATTCAATTATAACTTACAATCCGAATCACAGTACAAACTACAAGTGACTAATTATCAATCCTTGAATCCCGAGAACAAACAGCAAAACATAGACACAACATGGCATCTTGCGCGCAAGTCCCGAACTGTTTCTTGCGGGCACGCTGCTTGTTCTTTGAGCATCTTCGGCTGTGTCCCGACTGTTGGGTTGTTATCCCGGCATCGAGCAAGTCTGGCTGGATTGGACATGCAAGACCTTGCAATGCCACAGTTGTACATCTATGTGTGCACATGCACCTGGTCTGTTCTCAAGAAATCATGGCAGAACTCTACCTTTTTTTTAGTATATAGTCATACAAAAAAATGCTAGTTCGGAATGATGCTATGGTGACCAGTTTTCCAAACATTCGCAGAACTTAGTAGTTAGACAAAAACCACCATCATTCAGAACAATGCTGATATCCTGACCGCCTTGGAACAGCCATACATGTGGCTTGGACATGACATTTGCTTCAGCCAAGGTGGCACGGTGGGTTTGGAATCATTGCCCATGCAAAAGGACTTGATTGAAAAGCATGCGGGGGAAAGGAAAACACATGTCAATGTATTTTCTTCATGATTGCCTACCGGAATATGATTGCTGGGAACATCTTCTGAGCACAAGATTCGTGAAAGTCATATGTTCTTTACACACGACATTTCTCGGGGTAAGGGTCAGTTTGAGCGACAGTGTCTACCGTGTGTGTCCAGCAGCTGTCTGGTTTCCGGCTTGGTAAGTTGAGACAAATACTATGCAAACATCTCCCAAGCTCATGTACACTCTGGTAAACTAACATGGCAATAGAAAATCCGCTATAAATGGATGATTTCCCAGGGTTTTCCTAACAAAATGGTGGATGTTCCATTGCCATGTTTGTTCACCAGGGGGTAACCATTCTATGGAGAATTCCGTGACAACCCTGCTAAATTAGTGAGTACACACCCGACCAATGCCGCCGCAATTTCCCTCCGGAAACGCTCCTGCGTTGCGCAGGTCTCCAACAATGAGGTTGGTTTTGAATCGGTCGCGCCGGAGGATATCATGCAACATATGGCAGTGGGTCAAAACCCCGTATCCCTGGTTCCCCATCATTAACCATTGTTTTCCCTTATTATTGTTGGTAAATCCTCCATTAGTTGGTTGGTTAATATTGACCCACAGGCATATCCAACTTGCTTCAAGATCAGTGGTCACATCGGTCTATTCCAGCCAGCCGCTCCGTTCTCTCACCAAACAATGGCAATCTGCGCCGCACCTGTGTCGGACGGATGGGAATCCGTTTAACGTGCAGAAACGGGGGGGTTAGCAACTGCAACATGAGCACTGTAAGCAAACCTAGCAGGCAGGCGAACTGACCCTAATAAAAATGGTTTGTAACGAGTTGCAAGTGGGGATTCATATCCAAGTATCAAAAGAAATGAAGCTACCCCCATCAATAGATACACCCATATAGAAATAGTGTATCCACTAATCAAAGGGGAAGCTCCAGCCTTCAAGGGAAGTCATTCTACCAGTAGCACACAAATACACTGATCACTTTCGATCAATCAAATAACACCAATGCCGTAGAGGATGAAACAACAGATTTATGTCACTTTACCCGGTCCTGATCCGAACCCTGTCCAAGCATTTGATCCCTGCCATCTGTCATTGACCCAAGGTAAATCAGCTTTACCACGTCAAAGCAATGATTTTGGTTCAACAACCACTTTTGGTTCACCAACCATCACTACATTCACTGTTGTTGGTGAATGGTTAATTGCCATGATTGTTTGATTGACATATGCACTAGGTATGTTGTGTTCAATTGTTCTGCTGACCATCACAATCGTTGTTTACACTTGACTAATCTTCACAAACAATTCTGAACCACCATTATTGTTGGCGCACCACCGTTATTGATCCTTGAATATTGCTTGCATCCACTGTTTGTTCCTAATTATCATTGTTTCTTAATCTTACGTTCCGATTTTTTGATCATCATTAATTGTTAATGATGTTTATTGTGCCTCAACATCACTGCTCTTTCCATTGCTTCAACTCTCAACCACATTTTTCATAAACATATATATATATATATAGACATGTATTCACCAATATGAAATGTTCTTCTATGTTCTGCTATCACCATTGTGTATCAACCGTTGATCACTATTTGCTACTCTTTGTTTCTTGAAAATCAGCTAAAAATCCACCATGATGCCTTACATTCAAAATGTCAATCATTATCAACTGCTTTTAATCACTACTATCAATTCAGCAATCTCAATAATGATTAAAAAAAACGTTTATATGACTACTGGTTGAAACTTTTGATCATTATCAACAGTGTCATGATCAACCCCGATCAAACGTCATCTTACAGCCTTGCAGCCATGGACCATGACTCGCCTCAGGACAGTTCGCAGGCCTTGGTTGTTTCCGAGGGATGGGGGATGGCAAGGGTTGATCTTGAAGAAAAGTGGTTAATAGTGGTTAATAATAATTAATAGTGACCACTATTAACCAGCAATAGTACTATTAGTCACTATTAACCAGCCAAATTAAGTGTTTAATCACTACTAAAAGTGGTTCATAGTGGTTAATAGTGGTTAAAGTGGTTAATAACCAGCAAGTACTTTAGTGATAGTGGTTAACATAGTGATTAACCAGCGCTTGTACTAATAAACCAGCTAATAATATGATTAACATAGTTATTAATCTTTAGTGGCTAATAATAAGGATTAATAGTGGTTAAGAGTGATTAATAACCAGCTAGTGGTTAATGATAAGGACTCATAGTGGTTAAGAGTGATTAATAACCAGCTAGTGGTTAATGATAAGGACTCATAGTGGTTAAGAGTGATTAATAACCAGCTAGTGGTTAATGATAAGGACTAATAGTGGTTACCATAGTGATTCACCAGCTAGTGGTTAAAAATCATAAGCTATATAGTGGTTCATGATAGGGATTAATAGTGATTAATATAGTGGTTGAAACAGAGTGGTTAGTAGTGATTAATCAGTATTAGTGGTTAACAACTAACCAACAATACTGGTTACGAGTGGTTAAAACCCTGACTGAGAGTGGTTAATGATAGTAATTAATAACCAGCTAATGACCAGCTAATGACCAGCTAATGGTAATAATGATAGTGATTAATGACCAGCGAGTGACCAGCTAATGGTAATAGTGATAGTGATTAATAACCAGTGAATAACCAACTGATAGTTATTAGTTAATAGTGGTTAATAACCAGCTAATGATAATGGCGGCAAATATAGTGACCAATAGGTGGTGAATAGTTTGTATTCATGGTAAATCATGATGAATTATCAATATCCAACAAATAGTGCAATTTAATGGTAAATCAAATGATTATATAATAAATGATAGTGATTAGTAATGTCATGATTGATGGCGGTAAATGGTTGGTTCGTGGTACATTAATGGTTGATCAATGATAGACAAACAGTTGTGTAACGGCGAATGGGCAGTTCATGATTGTCTTATGGCAAATGATTGATACTGGGCCTGGGTAAGGGTTGAAGAATGATTGGCTACCTTCGAACATGACCAACACGAACCGGTTGGTGGTTCGTTGCCCCATCCCAACAATATTCTGATAAACTACAAGCCATCATCCATAAGTAAGTGGATTTCATTGCAATCAGGTGTCATCTCTTTACATTCAGGTGT
>VSDK01010127.1:748100-769006 GCA_009767595.1 Symbiodinium kawagutii | reverse complement strand
TTAATATTATTTTGTAGGGTTTTATTAATCCGGGGCTCAGATTACCCGCATGTATGGACGATCCGCACATCATCCACCATCGCCCTTCAGCGCTCAGGAAGAGTGCCCGGAGGTTTGCACCTCCGAACAGCAGATGTGCTGGATGGACAGCTATGACACGTCAGGCACCTTTGCTGTGGATTAGTTCAGCACCTGTGGGAAGATTCCTCAAATCAATACTCAAAAAAGCTCTTTCCGAGTCATGTTTGCCAACTCAATCTTGGGAACAAATTTTTATGACCTACACCTTTGTAGTACTTGCTGAAAGGAACCTCACAGGTGAGAGCTCATTTTTTTGCATCAGTGACCCCGTGGACCCGTGAACCCATTTTTGTCGAAACCAATGGACAGCTGTCAGCGAAGGGTACAGTCTACGCATTAAGGATGTGATTGATAAAACAATGCAGGAAATGCTTGGGTATCACATGGCATCACTCCATTTCCACGAGGAATTTCATTGAAATTCATTGAATATCATCTACTTTTGGTGGATGTTTTACTGGTAAACATATCGGAGGAGCTCTTGCCCCCAATCCAATCTGTTGAACATCCCTGGTGGCGACCTGATGGAGGCAACTATGTGAGTGGCGTTGATAAGTGCGCTCCACTGGGTGAGGACTGCCCATGTGGCAACAACACTGTGAAGTGTGTCTTGGTGAATGACCTTGGGGGTGTCAAGGGCTGGTACCACCCAAGCATCCGAAGTTAGTCGTAGTTTTGAAGCCACCAGTTCTGGGGATACCAGCATGAACAAAGCTGCACCAGCCTGAATACATCATGTTGTACTCAGAGGATTACAAATAAATATGGAGGGCTATTTAATTTGGGATTTTTTTTGTTTTATTTTGTTTTTTTTTGTTTTCCCAGATTTTCCTGGTTTTCCTGGCTTTTGGCTTCTTTGGCTTTCGCTCCCCTGGCTTTTGGCTTTCTTTGTTTTTTGGCTTCTGGCTTCTTTGGCTTTTAGCTTCTATGGCTTCTCTGGCTTCTTTGGCTTCTTTGGCTTCTCTGGCTTTTGGCTTCTCTGGCTTCTTTGGCTTCTCTGGCTTTTGGCTTCTCTGGCTTCTTTGGCTTCTCTGGCTTTTGGCTTCTCTGGCTTCTTTGGCTTTTGGCTTCTTTGGCTTCTCTGGCTTTTGTCTTCTCTGGCTTCTTTGGCTTCTCTGGCTTTTGGCTTCGGCTAAAGATATCGACCCAAATCCCAATTCCTAAACCTAAAGATGTCGACCTAAAGGTGAAAAACACATACACCCGAGAACAACGAACGAAAAACAACAAAACCCAAACCCTAAAACCATTATTTACCCAGCGCCAAAATGCTGCGAATGCCATGCAAAATCAATCACAATCAAGGAATTTAGCTCCCAGTTGGTTCAAAGGGTTCACAAAATACCAAACAAAATCAATCCGAATCAAGGATTTCAGTTCTCGAGTGTTTTAGATGGATCATCAAACCCTAAAGCTATACACTTACAAAATCTTAAAAACGGACGACACATGATTCAAAGGAATCATAAACCCAAACACTATATTCAACCTTCAAAACAGACGACAAGTCCTAGCTCCAGAATGTTGAAAAAAACACTTAAATCAATCAAGATGAAGGTTTTCAGCTCCAAAATTGGTTAGAATTGAAATGAGAGAATTGGCTTACGAAGGTCCTAGCTCCAAAATGCTGCAAATACCAGCCGAAAATCACACCAAAGGAAGGATTTTAGCTCCAAACTGCTGCAAATAGCGAGGAAAACCACATTTTAGCTCTAAATTGCTGCAAATAGCAAGGAAAACCAAATTCAGACAGAAAACAAAAAAAAATCCCAAAGAAAAACAAAAAGAATTCCCAAATTAATTCCGAACCCAATAAATATTGAACCTCTCCTTCGGAACCGTTCCGTTGCCTCTCCTTTGCAAAAGCTTCAGAGCATGGAAGCCTTGGAACGGATGCAGTGCATCGAACTACAGTCCTCATTGATCCCCGCGGTAGATTCCTTCAGGTTTCCATGAATGGTGATGCCCGAACCCCAAAGAGGTGTTTCTGAAGCCAGTTTGGGAACCCCCAAAGTGATGGTTGGTTTATTACGCTAAATGGTTACAGTAATAAACTGGCTGACAATTGGGGGTACGCTATGACTTGAGAAACCACCAAATGGTCATTTTCATAGGGAAACTCACCAGTTTTTTGGGGGTATTTTGAACAACTCGCCATCTGACTGGGTCGCTAGGCATGTCCAACTCGCCCCTAGGGCTTCACTGTGGTCCAAGGCACCTTCGATGGCTGGTCCTATTGCGAAGCAGCCTACTGGGGTTGCCCCATCTCCTGCAGTGCTGATGAGAAGTACTGCTATCCTGTGTCCTTCACGCCCGAAGGCGACGAGGGGCGACGACGGCGAAGATGTTGATTATACGACTTGGAACCGTTGGTGATCATTGATGCATGTGGATATACATTTTGTGTTGATGCTGTATTCACATGTACACAGATTCTTTCATATATTGTGTACATTAGTTGAACACGTCGTAGTACATATCCGATCATATCCGCTTGGTTTGGAGACCGCGACTCTTCCAAGGATGCAAAGTGGTGGCCCCCTACTTTTGTCTACATGCAGCGGCTATTCTGGTTGGTGAGGTAGTTCTCAGAAGGAGTCCAGTGCTGCCCCCAGAAACGATGGCTTCTATGGCTTTAATAGTTGGTTAATCACTATAGGATTGATTGAATAAAAATTGGTTACATTATGATCACTGATGATATCATTGTACAAGTTTACCAAATGATCAGCTGGCACTTGGGATGGGGTACCTGTGTGCTACGACACAACACTGGCACAGCTGCTGCAAGTCGCACTGCGCCAGGTGATTATGATGCCTGGCAGTATGAAGCACTATAGGTATGGGGTTGTCCACAAATAATGGTACTCCCAAAATGGTGTTTTATAAGGAGGATCTCACCATTTGGAAGGGTACGACATTTATGGACAAATCGATATGTTGAGGTGGTGGGCAGTAGGTGGGTTCGGACCTCATAAAAATTTGATACTGTCCCTATCGTATGGACTGCAGACGTATGTCATGATGTCCTTGATGTCAATTTTTCCATGTAAGCATTCGACTAGGCCAAAGACAACATGTGATTGCTGAATGCTTTGGACTGCCAAACTCTGCATTTCTTTTCTTTGTTCCAATTTCTCGCTTGAAACTACTCTAGCATCAAAGGCGCGCAATTGAAATTCCAAGGACTGGGAAAGCCCTGTCCAAGAAGTTTGTGCGAATGCAAGCGACACATGCCCATGTGGCGCCAACGCCAAGCCATGCAAGTGGGTTGATGAGTGGGGTTACGAACAGGACAGGGCAGGGTGAAATTCTCCAAGCAATGGCCACACGAACTGTGATCCGTGTCCAAAAAATCTGGAAATCCTTATCGTTTGATGACCAATATCCATTTTGGATCGCTTTAAGTAGCTGAAAATTCTCCCATCCCAACCACTGACTGATTCCACAGATTTTCTTGAAAACAAGCCGTGGCATCTCAGCAGGACTGGTGCTTTCCCGAAAACGAAGCATGCCCTGTGACCTGTACGGCTGAACAGCAGAGGTGTTCCTTGGTTGTGCGGCTCTCGCATGTTGCAGCCAGCGCAGCATCAGGGATCAGTGCCGAACTGTTCAAAGATCATTTAGCATAGCTAGTTCATTGCTTCAAGAAAGCCTTGTGCATGAATCAATTGAGCATTATCTTGTGAATCTTGTTAGCCGTTCAGATTCAGAATCTATTGTTCCTGCGCAGACACACACTGTATTTTTCTTGCTCTTTGATAGAATAGGATTAACCGCGGCATTGTATCAAGACGATATCGATTTTGCTCGCTTAAATTGTAGCCCTTGTTCTAGAGCAAGAGCTCTGAACAGTAATTCCTGCGAATGCCATTGCAGAATCCCTCAAGGCCTTAAAGTGTTGAGTCAGTCAAATAATGTTTTATGAAACTTGGAGGCAAGTGGGATTCTTCCAAGTGTACCTTTACCTAAAGACAATCAATTTCAAGTGTCCTCTAATAGCGTATGAGTTTTTTTTGAAGTTCATTTGAAAAAGTATGAATAGATGATTCTTGAAGGGAGTGTCATGGGTTTTAAGTTTTAAGGCTTGTATGTAGGGTTATGTTCGGTACTAGTGCGAAGGCATCCAGATGTTGGCATCAACCAAGAGAGAAAGAATCCCACACAGGGCCATTGTTTTGAGCTTCTAGTTAACAAACCCTAAAACCCAAAACCGTAGAACCCTCAAACATAAATCACTGCGTATGGCTATGTATGGCCAGCGTTTTACAACTTCTCCGAATTGTGTGAACCTTGCACAGCATCCTCCATTGGTGCGGGCGATATCAGGAACCTGTGGCTCCATGTCCAGCTGGCCCAGGTTACATCACTGACTACAACGCCTCCGGATATCCAGAGAAGTACTCCGAATCCTGCATCGACGAGGTGGGAAGCAGCAGACCTGCAGCCTGTTGCGGCGTGATGCCATGGGCTCGTTGGTTCTGCGTAGTGACTTTAGTTGAGGATTACGCACCTGTGGCCGTGACTGACCAGCGCCCAAGCCTTCCCTTCTTGGAGATGTCTAGGCCTCACGGGCAATAGGTCGAAACTGAAGGAAGCTAATACAGACATGTGCCCTGAAGTATGTGACCTGGGTTTTCCCAGCGCCGTTGTCAAATGATGTGCGTCCCATTCATATTTTAATTCGCACCTTAAAACGTTTTGGGGAGCAGGAAAGTGGATCATTCTCAGTGTCCTTGCTTGAAGTCACGATGATTGAGTAGTGATTCTGTTCAGTTGTTTCCGATTCACGTTGTGCTAATATTGTGAGGGATTTGTTTGGGATGCTGGGACGCTCAGTTTTGTCCAAATCTGTTTGGCGCAGACCCGATCGTGCCCATGTGGAACAAACAGCCAGCAGTGCTATGACCCATACTGGGACGAGAATTACTGCTATCCTCTGGCAGACTTCTGGTTGCTGGGCAGACTGTTTTTGCTAAATGGCAGGAACCATTGGAAAAGTGCGTGCAAGATACCCTCAGAAACTGCTCGGATGATCTGGAGACGATCAACTTGCCCAAAATCGTTGGAAGCAAAGATCATTACAGTAATTCTTGCTTTAAGGGATGTGAACACCAGGGGTCTTTCAATGGTTTCCCACACGTTTTTCTGTTTTCGTTTCTTGCCAAAGTGTGCTGTGCTTCAACCAAATTGCCAAAAAATCCTTGAAAACAAACATGTTATGAACCATCATGATTGACCATCATTATCAACCATCAACAGCCATCGGGTGCCCCTGCTTCAACCAAGGTTAAACGAACCGATGCATTGCCCGGTGTATTGCACGGATGAGGAAGACTACTGCTACATTCCCAGCTACGATCCCAAGGGCAATTGGATCAGAACCACGGTGGGCTGGGCTGCGCCGGGTCACGAGTTTGAGCGCCAAAGCACCACCAAAATAGACCCTTTGGGGAGTTTGTTTCTTCCCATTTCTGCTTTGTGCTTTTCTGTTTATTCAATTTTGTTCCTCTTCTTTAGGCTTCTCTTCCTCCTTCCTGTCATTTCTTGCTATTCTGCTTCAACTTCTTTCCATTTCTCCGCTACTTGACTTTTCTTCTTCCCTGGTCCTTCTGGTTCTCCACTTCTTTGCTTTTTCTTTTTCCTGCTTCTCGGCTGTCAGTTAGACTTCTTTTTTTTTTTTTTCGTTCTTTACCACATTTTCTACTTTTCTTTCCACCTGGACACTGACAAACCGAAAAACAGCAGCGGAGTCAGTTGGGTTTCCGACGCATGCAGTAAGCGCTTTACTCCACTGCCTAATCAGCTGATTCGTCACAGCTATTCGCATATATAAATTTAAGCCAACTATGCCGAAAGAAAGAAACAAATAAGTAAAGAAACAACAGACAGACAGATAGGCAGACAAGGAAAACCACGAATCAATCAAGCAAGCAAACACAGAAACAGACAAACAAACAACATAACCACCAACAGCAACAGCAACAAGACAACAGCAACAACAACATTTTTGCATTCCCTCGCTCAAAGAGTGCTGGTCTCTTGTGCGGTCTTTACAATGCAGCAACAACAACAACAACAACAACAACAACAACAACAACAACAACAACAACGCCGATGAAACATCATGATGATGGCCAACTTACTCCACCTGCTCCTGCTAACGCCTGGGAATTCCAAAGCAAAGATGTTGCAAACAAACGGTCTTGGGGGAACTCCAAAATGTTGCAAACACACCGTGAAATGCGAGGTGCCTTGCACTTCACGAAATGAAAATAGCTATATCACTTGATTGAAATCCTAATTATAACATAATATTATATGTAGAACATGCAGAACGGTTTCACACACATATTTCAAGGTTTCCTCATGTTTCCTCTTAATTGATGCACGGAAGGACCAGGCAAAATGAGAAATGAGAGGTGTCATTTGCTGCAAATTCCATGCCAAATGACGAGCGTTGCCTCCGAACCCCGGCAAATACCATGCAAGCTGAGGCAGACAACTGCAAAAACAACACCCAAAATGAAAGCCGTGAATTCTCTACGTTGAATATTGTTTGGATAATAAGGCCGTCAATACAGGGGGTTTCGACACCGCACATAACCACTCTTTGGTAAAGGTGTGGCATTCGAAAACGTAGCTGTGAAAAAGAGAACCATTGGCTGTTGCCAGCAGACCATCCTTCTCTTGTCCAGGAGGAATGTGTTCCCAAAGGACAAGCATGCGACTGCAGCAAGGGTCAAAATTCGTTCTCGTGCACTTTCAACGATGAGTTTCTTGACACAGAGATCAAGGAGGATCTTGGTGCCACAGGGATTCAACAGCATGAGCTCAAAGCCAGCCACCCAATGAAAGGAGACTTGTCCACCTGAAACGCAGTTGCTGTCTGATGCTAGTTGGTAATGCACACTTAAGCTATGTCAATCATCAAACTTAACTTCATCAGATGGTGATCTCTTAAAACTTGGCGCCCCCAAAAACAGATGGGCTATTACCAAAAATGATTGATATTGGATGATTTGGGGGGACCCCCCTTCTAAGAAACCCCCCATACAGAGATCAAGTTACTCCCTGCCTTCAGACGTTGGGCCACTCGTGGCTGCAGTCATCCCCGGTTGGATGTTTGGAGGCCGCCGCTGCACCATGCTGCACCAAGGTTTTGGGGTTCGTGGACGGAGTGCCTGCCAACTCATGGTGGCTATTGCCCGACAGATTGCCCAGTTGCAACTTGGAGCGATGAGCAATGAATGGTGAAGCAACGGTGAAGCAACGGTGAAGCAACGGTGAAGCAATGGTGAAACGGTGTAGCAATGGTGAAACGGTGAAGACACACTTAACTTTCAAATGAATGCAACTGATTTGTTAAGCAAGGGTTAATGATGATTTATGAATGGATTGTGGTTACCTTAGACCTTCAGTACCTTGTCGATTAGTGCTTTTGAACAATCACCATATGTCTATACATATCTTCACGTGTTCTTTCAAAGCTAGAAGCATCTCCAGTCAATGAATGAAGAAGCTCCACTTGCAAAGGCCAAACCACCTGGGTAGTTTGGAAAATCTGGTCGTTTTACCTGTACACAGCACCATTTATGGTGCTTTTCATTTCACCGGGTGCTGATGACCAGCAGGATCTCATTGCTATGGTGCTGCTTGAAGATAATCTACAGGGTGAAAGGTAACTGAACTTGTCGTCATCGTTGACTACTGGTTGAGGACATCGTTGTGGTTGAGGACCTGCTTATTTTGCCTGCTTATAACTAACCAGGGCGGGATAGGATCTCTTCACTTGAGGTTGGAGTCTGGCACATTGTTCAAGACATCAATTCACTGCTCAGGTTGTAATGTAAGATGATTTGCATGACCAGAGACCCGAGTGCTTGCCAGAGATAGCCCAGTTCTCGGGTCACTAAACGTCAATCTGACTGGGCTTGCTGGTTTAGTGGCCTTACTGGTCTTGCTGCATGCTTCTTGTTCTGAAACAGCTGCAATTTGTGGGAGACCAAAGCTTGAGATCTGGCACACTCGCAACAACTTCCTACTTGTTGAAGCTGCACTCAGCAACCTTTGCAGCTGAGGGAGAAGTGGCTTGTGACTTGGTGGAGGACTATTTGCCCAACGGAACTTCCCTGGGGCTGGTGCAACCTTCCGTGAAATGCGCTGCAAGCTACGACCAATGCCCGTGTTGGGAGCTTAGCCTGTGCTGTTGATGCCGTGCTGGCTTTCGTCAAATTTTCTGGAGAATTCATGGTTGCTCATATTTGACCATTGACCATATCTGAAGTGCTTCTGCCGGGTTGTGTGTTTGTGCATCTCCAAGTGTATCTCAGTCCGGTCTCAGCGAATCAGGTGGCAAAGAAGCTTCCCGCTGTCCCAACGAGGGGTGCATCTTCAAGGACGAAGGATGCGCTGTGGAATGTGGGGCGGATGAGAAGAAGTGTTGCTCGGCCGCCAAAGTTAAGGTAATTCCTCTACGCACGCGGGTTGGGTTGCTGGGTTATTCTATGGAGTAATATGAACCTACTTTTTTGCACGCAATTGTTATACATCAACTTGTTGTATCTTTTTGTATAATCATACATAATTGCATTGTACATAATATATATATATATATATAGTATATATATATACATGCAAACAAGGATTCTACAGAAAAGAGCCCAATATAGAGAATATACGGGGAATGAGAAGGCCGGAATGAGGCAATGGCTGGGGTGGCAAGCAAGGGTGCTGAGGCAGAACGTAATTGCTTTATTCAACTTTATCAAGTTGCAGTTGATTTTGCTATCAACCTCACAACCGTCTTCGTTCAGCATTTGCCACAGCGGGGCACATTTCACTTGATGGTTGCATCCACTTGTTCACCGCAAATTTTCTTCCCTGGAGTGTTCGGGCGAATGTCGAAATTCCCATGATAAGTAGGGACGAAAAAAGGTCAGTCCAGGTGACCCCAACTGTTTTACCCAGACTGTTAGTAGAACAAATTCCTGACCCATCAACTTTTTTTTCCGCGCATGATAGCAGAACCTCCATCAGGCAGTTAACGACCGTGGTATGGTTAAGTGATGAGCCATGTTCATTCACATCGGGGTTTTTCAAAACAGGGGACCCCCCAAAAATGGTTGGTTTATCACATTTGGATTTCCATAACGTGATTATTATGAATCAACTTGAGTCGGCCACATGGAACTTGATGTTTGCCAACTTCGATCATGGTGGTTGACCAGAGATGATTGCTGGAGCATGTGTTGACAGCACATTGAAGTCTTTGACGGTGAAATTCCTGTGCGAAGCAGTGGATTAGAGTGGTAGTGATTACCTGGTAGTGCAAGATTTTGCCGCGTAGGTTAGGGGAGTTCCGGGTTTGGGCTTTGCAGCCAGCATCTTTGACGATCCAGGACAAATGCCAGTAAGTCTATCACAGATCCTGGACTGGAAAATACCACAGAAAGCTGTACCCGCCCCTGACCCGGCTCCTAAAATGTAGAGGTTCGTTATTTCGTTGCCATCGGTGGCATTGGGAACGAATGTCACGCATCCACCCACAGCCCACTAGGCTTCCTGGCGGACTATACCGTGAATGGCTCCTTCATCAGCGATCAAGAGATCTGCGTGCTTGGATCGCACCGATGCACTGAACCCACTGCCCCACTAGCTTTGGTCAACCACCAATCCTTCAGCCAGGCAACCACCATGAGTATCAGCCAATTCCACGGAAGGATTTGTGATGTGATGGCAACTTTGTTTGTGAATCACATCATGCCACCTCTGCCGCTCCACCCAGGTGCCCGTTGGGGACACATGCCCATGTGGCAAGAACACGGCTAAGCAGCTTGATAGCAACCGAAGGCTGCTGCTTCTGCTGCTATGGCGCCTCACGGTGTTTGAATAGCGAGTGGTGTCATGAACCTGCTGGCGATCTACCTCCAGCTGGTGGTTCATCGTAAATCCTATCCAGCCAAATAGTGTTGGCTGTGGATATACAAGTGACAATTGTAGGGTGGATGAGCATTTCTATGATTGTTGTTTTCTAATCATCCCAAAAATCATAGGAGCTCCATATAAAAGCGCTCCACTTGACACCCAAGCTGCAGCCGCTTCAGTACTGGATTCTGAGGGCGAATGCTGCCTGTGGGTCCTTATTGATGACGGCACGGCTTCACCACTAGCAATGCTATGCTCAACGGCATCCAATGATGATGGGCTAGGTCGGTTCACATGGAAAACCATGGGATTTTCTTTGGTTAACTATGATTAATAGTGAGTGGTTTACTATGGGGGATAGGTCACTAGCTGGTTCGTGATTTGATTGACAATTTTTGATCTTCACGAACGGACGGTTGATTGACTCACTAGTCTTTTTCAACCACCATCCAGATAATCAATTCCATTGGGGAGTCATTGGCAGCATAGCAATGCAGATGGCCAAACGCGGTTCTATGGGGTGTGAATTGAACTGGGTGAGCACAGACCACAAGAATCAGCTTGTGTCCTGGGAAACAAGACCCACTAAGGGGTGAATTTGCTCCACCCATCCCCAAGGTGCAATGGTAAATCCGTTCATTTGGAATTCTCGGGGTGTCTATTTGCTCCTGCCATTTCTGCAACACAAACGCATAGCAAAGCAGCATAAACTGGCGGCTTTGATATGACTGACGATCTGGTACAACACTTCACACATTTCATTCTACTATTTAAAAGTTGTATATTCTCAAGCACCATTGTCCCAACGTATTTTTGTTGTTTGATCAATAGCCATATGAACAAGTTAAGAGTTACTAGATGTTGGATTTGTAGTTAGATGTTATTCCCACCGCTACCTCCATCAATACGAGGTGTGCCGACAGCGACATGTGCGTGCGAGCTTCTGAAAAGGACTTGGTTTGTCCTTGCAAGGCCCGCATTGCCTATGCCAGAATTTGAATGAACAAGTTGTTGTTGTCGTTCGTGATTGTGGTTGTGGTTTTGGCCCTGTTGTCGGCGTCAGTGGTGGTAATAGTGGTTGTACAGGTGGTCGTAGTGGTGGTAGTAGTTGTCATTGTACTATTCCTTGGTCGATGTTTGTGGCAAGCAGTCAACAGTTCACAGTCAGGACGTGGTGTTGATAGCAGTAGATGCAGCTGTAGGAGTAGTACTGAGTGCTAGTTTTTGCCAGGTCTTTGCTATCCTTGTTCGTGTCAACGGTGGCAATTTCCTTGAGGCCTCCGAGCGGGAGTGCCGCGTGACGGACTACTCCAAGGATGGCACGGTGGCCGGCTATTCCACCCAATGTGTGAAGGAGGGAACGGCTTGCCCATGTGGAAAGAACACCGTTGGCTGCCCAGATCCAAACGATGTGACTCGGTGCAGCCCTTGTTGTGACGCCCCCTTCTGCCACCTGGGTTAGCCATGAGGCCTTGAGGCCTTGACAACATGAGGAGGTCAAGGCCTTGCAACGAATTTTGTGCAGTGAAGGTTTCCCCTGCCATGGATACTTTAAGTAAGCCCAGAGGCAATGCTTATTGCAGACGCCTTAACGGTGTGCTTAGTTCACCGTTGAACCACCTTTTTGTTGTGGCAACATGTTGCCAACTCGAAGCCTTCGGAAAGTGGTTTGTTTGAGCACTTCCAAAGCTCCTGGTCCATCCTTGTTGTTATGTTTTGCCAGCTGGTTGATATCATGTCTTGGCAAACAACCATCATAAACCATCATGAATCATCGAAAACATGTGTGGTTGTTGGTGATTAGTGGCAGGTATTCGCCAACACTCAAATAGTGTAAACCAACCTTAACCATGGTGACACAACTCAAGCAAGCTATTGACAAAACAAGTCAAGCAGCTTCATAGCTTTAATCAACAGCTATGGCTATGGCATATTTGTTTATAGATTCAGATAATCAACCATATAGTGATATTTCTAACAACATTCATTGACATCATGAACCATCATTAACCACAGTGATATTACAGTAATATAAACCATCATTACTGCAAGCATAGTTACGATCATTTGTCAGCACTAGTCATAGTGGCATCAGTGATATAACTCAAAGAAGCTGAAGCTATCTGACAACATATAAGCATATACCTACAACATATCCAAATAGCTTAAACCATATGGGTGTTTCTCAAAATAGGGGACTCTCCAAATCATCCATTATTAGTCATTTACAGTAATACTGTAAACCAATCATTTCGAGGGTTCCCCATAGCTTGAGAAACCACCATATATATATATATATATATATATATATATTTAGAAATACTGATAACACATTCAAGCAGCTGAACACTTGAATCAACAGCTATATCTATTTATAGATCATCACCCATATAGTGATATTTTTCTGACAACAGTCATTAACATCATTAGTTCGCGATCATTAACCTCAGTGATATAAACCATCATAAAGCACAGTTACAAACATCACTGCACCAGCCATATTCCACAACTGATTTATGTAACAAGCTGAAGCCAGCTCAGCTGAACCAGTCCCAGTCGTCCACCCAGGTGTTGCAGAGCCTTTGCGTGCCGAGTTTCCAACACAAGAGGTGCCCGGCGCCTTGTACGGCGGATGCGATCCTGGCAGGCCTGGCGAAGGGAGGTGAGCTGGAAACCATGGAGATTTTCATAGGGAAACCATGAGATTTTACAGGGATTTGCATGAATTTTCTATGGTGAACTCTATGGTGAATTCTATGGTGAATTCTATGGTGAACTCTATGGTGAATTCTATGGTTTATCATGGTTGGTAATAGGGGAGAATCACCATGGAACAACTACTATATTGATGTTTCTTAGAACAGGGAAACCCCAGCCAAGCTTATGGTTGGTTTACTGCTGTGCTCCAGTCCCTCCAACAGAACAGTCCGGTTGATTGTTCTTGTTTATTTTTATTTTGTCCTAGGATCATGAGCAACCTGCGCCCGGACTTCTTCTTTCTTGTTAGAAACCTACCCGATCAAGTGATGATTCATGACGGTTTATGATGCTTGGTGATGGTTTATGATGCCGCTGCTGCCGCTGCTGATGACGGTGATGATGATGATAAAAAAGAAGACGACGACGACAACGACGACGATGACGATGACGATGGACATGACGATGACGATGACGATGGACATGACGATGACGATGACCATGGCGATGGCGATGGCGATGATGATGATGATGATGATGATGATGATGATGATGATGATGATGATGATGATGATGATGATGATGACGAGGATGATGATGATGATGATGGTGGTGGTGGTGATGATGATGATGATGATGGTGGTGATGATGATGATGACGATGAGGATGATGACGATGATGATGATGATGATTACATGAATGGTGGTGGTTCTACACTCTGAGAGGCAACAAGACTTGCGTCCAGACCAACGTGGATGCCAGTGGGAACTTCAAGTCTGAGACCGCGCCTTTGTCTTCGTTGAGACTGGCAACGGCCCGTTCGAAATATACCGTTGAGGACCCCCAATTCCCATTACTTTCACGAGTTTTAGCAGGGAACCCTCGCGATCTTGTCCTTCACCACCAACAAGCCATGATCATTCCATAGTTGCCCCACTGTTCTGGCCCTTGATCATCACATTAGCATCACCGATGGATTCAATCCCATCCCTTTTTTCGCAGCCGACCCGCTGGCCATGGCCCACTTCTCCACCCATCGTTCCACTGTCCGAGTCTTCACAGGCAGCCTCCCCATTTTGATCAACCCGAGACCTTGTCCTACAGTTGTTTGGTTGGGCTTGGGGCCACGATTTTATAGGACAAGAACTGGTTGGTGGTTTGATTGACATTTTGTATTTTCCCTAGTAGTTATTGACAGATAGTTGGTTGACCAATATTTTTCATAGGCGTTGAAACCACCAACCAAAGAATATTGATGTTTGGCAAACAAAGAGTTGCTTTGGAACAGCATTTGCGATTGCATATGTGAATCGCTGATGTTGTCTTCAAGGACGATCGTCAATTTGGCTTCACTGGTCGATCGCAGTAATGGGTCATCCTGTTTCATAACAATTCATGCAGTTACCAAACACATTCCCTTGATCATTGTTGATATAGAGGCTTCTACTCTGTTTGGGATTCTTACGACTTAATTATTAATTATTGAAAAAACAAAATCAACAAACATGACAATGGTTGAACATAAATGATCTTAGTCGTTTATTTATTAACTGCTTAATACAACAGACATTAGTCATTAAACAATGCATTAATGCAACGTATCATCAACGCTGCACTGAGATCACATGCATTGGCCCCAACGCTACATGCGGCCTTGGCGACGGAATGAAGCGTTGCCCATCTGGGGCTGCCATTGCGGTGGATACAACTTGCCGCAATTTGCAGCTTGGCAGCCGCAATCTGTTGCCCACGTATGTAAATAGATGCCTCGGGAGAGGCCAAAAGCAGCTTCAAAGAACCTACCACCCTTGCAATTGATGGTCGCCTTTCCATCATCAACATGTTTTTGAAGAGTTTGTTGCTGGTCATTGTCTAGAACTGTTTAGTCAGTACGTATGAATCCTAGAATGACACATCCATACACTCCTCTTTATTTGACTAGTTTGACTAATAGCTCGTGATTTCCAAAGGGATTTGCTAAGCAACCATCCACTTTCAGCATGGACACAGTCCTGAGCACCATTCACTTTCTCGCATGTTAAGCCAGCATGAGCGCCAACCTCAACGCTGCTGCTCCCTAGGTACGCTGCCACCACTGGTGCTCGTCGACTGAGCGAGAGCCGACGACAGCTGAGTGGTGTTGCACAGCGTGAAACCTGCGAGGCCATTATCATCATGGCCAGTTTGCGAAGCTTGGGACTGGTGACTGGTCCAGGGTCAGCCTCCCTGGTGAGGTGTTTCAGGCTCCATGTATGGTGAAAAATGGGATAACGAGACTAACGAGACCAAGCATAAGAAATCATGGACCAACTGGAATGTGGTTGATAAAGTTGATGGTGATCAAGGTAATGATGAAAATACTAATATAAACACCGGGCTCACCTTGATCATTAGCCCCGGAAGCCAGTTGAACATGGTGCTGGTGGTAGGGATGGGCTGCTGGAAAGTTCCGTGCCGATGAACTCCAAGGATCAGATGCCAAGTCCAAAGCAGAGACAGTCCGAGTGAAGATGAACAGCGTACCTGGCCTGTCACCGGTGATCCGTGGCCCACTGCCCAACTGAATGTGGGTTGGTTGTTGACAGGAATAATTTTGGGGTTGCAATGGGGTGCACTGTGCAGCTTGTTGAAGATGACTGCCATAGAAGTCTCTTTCTGGGAGTTGGTACCTACAATGCCCTACCAACCAGCAGGTCGGTGGCTCACTCCAAGGTTGCCGTGACCCCAAAATACCTCGTTGGTCATTGTTACTAGGCAGGTTTGCAGGCTTATTGAGTCTCCCCTAACAGAATAATCCATGGACCAGTGCAACCAGCGTATTCATGTGAGTTTGGGATTGTTTGCCAGGGAGCTGCAAAATCTTCAGAAAAAACGGGTCAGTTGGTCTGCCTGGTTTGGTTCTTTCAAGTTGATTTGGTTGACAGATGTTCAATCACCTTTTTGCAATACATGCAAATTATGTGGCTATGGGTCAATATGAACCATCAATACACTGGCTTACAATGACCAACCAAATCATAAGGAAAACGAGCTGGTTAATGATAGGGGAACCAGGGGGACGTCTCGGGTGAACTGACCCACTGCCGGAGGATCTCCCTTTCAGGACTCTTAGGTCAGAGGATTCGTCTCAGAGATCGCTGCGCAGCGCTGGCCTCTCCTCCATTCATCGGTGCCAGGACCCATCACTTTCATGCTGCAACTGAATTGCTGGGGAAGTAGATATGGTTGAGGACACCGCAGGAATATCATGGAATTACCATGGAATTAGCATGGAATATGGAATAGCTATACTCTGGTGAAATGTTATGGCTTGTTGGTTTACCAGAGGGTACCTGCATCATATGGAATGTTGTTTGTAGCCAGCTGATGCCAGCTATGTTCAAATACACAAGGCATTGCCATATTCTAGATGATCTATCACAAATCGGGGTTTGCAATGTATGCCCAGAGCCTAGAGACAAAGGTGGTTCATCGTTGTTGGTCATCATTCTCATATGCGTCATTGAACGGCTTTCGAGCACGATTGATAAATATTTCCATTTCTCGCCATCAGCCGGCTTCATTTCCAGACACAGAACCTGTTGGATTCTGATCTTTGAAGTCTCTGGATTGTGACCTTCAAGACGGTCCAGTGGTTGCAGCTGCAGGTACTCCAAATCCCAAGCAGTTTGAAAACGAGCCTCTCGATCAACGGTGCTGGTACCACGCGCTTCTCGGCAGCAAGATTGAGTGGCACCATGTGGCAACAAGATCGTGGATGTGCTTGCAGAAGGTCCATTCTATCCCAAGCTGAGATGAGTGAGACAGAACCATCAGAACCCATGTACATGAATCTACCATCATGCAATCCTTGGGGTATATTGCAATTGCACACATTTTGATCATTTTGCTTCGAAGATAGTTTTGGTATCATGCAAGTAGCATTTGTATCATCACATATTTTGATGTGGCATATTGTGATAGCATTGATTGTGTTGGGTGTGTAATTCGAAAGTCCAGAGTGACATAGCTGCTACCAACATAGAAATGACACAAGCATTACCAAATCCGGCTGGGACGAAAGACTATGACCAATGTACCACACTTTACAACTGAGACAGGCATGAACAGTGACCAACCATCAGTGTTTCGTCGAGATATTTGACCAACCCGAGTTGGTCAGCCACCAGGGTTTGTCGCCATTAGATGGTCAGCTGCCCAGAAACCATGGAAATTCCTCAGTTTGTGTTGTTTCGCAACTGTAAACTGGTTGGTGGTTTGATTGTCAAAGGTTGTTTTCCCAAATGTTTGACAAATGGTGTGTTGATTGACTAATGTTTCTTTTCTGGGTGGTTCAACCACCAACCAGTTAAAAGGATCACAACTTGGCGCCGGAGGGGAGCCCAACGAAGATGATCCGCTCAATCGTTGACAGCTCCAAGGTCGTTTGGATGGTCGAAAGCTGTCGTCAACCACGTCCACCCTGATCTTCTTCATTGATGATCAAGGCGGCTTCTGTGTGATCTCATACCTATGGCCTCCGGTGGATGGTAAGGTGATTAT
The DNA here is from genome assembly GCA_009767595.1 of Symbiodinium kawagutii. NCBI lineage: Eukaryota > Dinophyceae > Suessiales > Symbiodiniaceae > Symbiodinium > Symbiodinium kawagutii. Next base: position 751,759 of record VSDK01010127.1, on the reverse strand, counting down.
GGCTACAATTTTTTGGTTCAATAGCAAGTGAATTCATTGTATTGCATTTATGATATTTCATCCAACAACAAGAACATCCAACAAACATGCTGCCACCATTGTTGCTGCTCCTCTTGCCGCGACTGTGTGGATAATCATGGGTGTTTGGTTGGACAAAATCACAGGGGAAGACTCCCGTCAAGGGTCATGCCCACATTTGCCTAGTGGTTGGAATGAAAGCAAATGATTGATCTTCCCCCAAGTACTTATTTTTACCAAACATATAGTTGTGACCATGACCATTTAAATTTATCATTTGGGGTAATGAACCTCGTATTGATTTCAAACATTTTGACTGAGACATCGAATTCCCACATCTTGATGGCAGTAGTGACTTGCAGTGTTGTAAAGTATAGACATGGAAAGGTCTCCAACTAGTCAAGCTTGGTCTCTTTCGGGCGTCACGACACGGATTCCATGTCTCGATGATTCCGCGTGTAGTGCAAATGTGATGTGCATTAGGGCGGCACCCCAGTACTCTTCAGGCTCATCCAGGCTCTCTGTTTTCCGAACTGCTCTTTGGCAGGACGCATACGAGCCGTGATGTGCATTAGGGCGGCACCCCAGTACTCTTCAGGCTCATCCAGGCTCTCTGTTTTCCGAACTGCTCTTTGGCAGGGGGGGGGGGAGCCGATGTTGACATCTATTTGTGCCTTTGTAGTCCAATGTCGATATTAGCAAACGATGACCCCTGTGACCTTTTTCAACTATTTAGCTGAGTTGAGATCGCGTTGGTGCAAGTCTATCTATTGGAGAATTCTGAAGCCAAAACGAGGCTTCCTCCACATTGCTTGCAAAAGACACCGGAGCTGACCCGAATATTCAGCATAAAAAAAACGCTCAGAACCTGGGGGAATTGGTGCTAGCCAGTCAATCCACATTTTTTGAGTCGGGCTTAAAGATCTTGAACCCAGTCCAAATCTGCTTCTTTCTGAACGGCCGCAGCGTGGGTCGGTCCGTGTTTGGCTTCCAGTTGGAGCAATCCTTGACACTAACCCAGCCACATGATGCAACACGGCCTGCTCCAGGAATTTCGACTTCAGCGACTCCAGGACAGGTCTGTGAAGAGTTGAAGAAAATGGTGAAGAGCAGCAGCCCTTCCATGACTTCAGCGTCTTGGCGGCCATAAACGACGAGACCTGCAACGGCTCAACCCAGCTCAGTGGGAGATGTTGACCTATCACCAGCACCAGCCAGAGCTAGCAGATTATGTTTTTTTAGTCTGGGCCACAATACAATCCCAGAGCTATTCTTGACCAATGTTAGCCACCAGTGAGCTCCTAAGTCCCGGTGTCTGGTGTTAGTTTTCTGTTGGGACTTACGACTGGTGTGCTGCTCGCTGGGTCATGGCCAGCCTGCAGTTTGTGAGCTCTGGCCTGACTGTCTCACCTCGATTTTGGGCAGCAAAGTTGATCCCCTTCCGGTGCGAACCAAACCTGCTGCAAAGTGTTTAAGAACCAGCATGAACGTAGTAGGTACAGTAGGTAGCAGGTGGCAGCTGTTGAGTAGCACGTGTTCGTAGAAAGGAGTGGTCACTACAGACAGGTAGCAGGAAGTAGGTATGAGCTGACAGCAGAAGTGGAAGTAGCCGGCGGTAGCAGGAGGCACAAGGAGCAGTAGCTCGCAGGATGCAGGTGGTAGGGCTGTAGGTCCCGGTGGTGATGCTAGGTGGCAGCAGTAGTATCATGTGTTTGACGTGGTAGGTGGGTGGTACTAGGTGGACGGTAGAACGGATTCAGTGGTTGAATTCAGGCTGTGAGCCCTGCTGGAGTGATTGATGCCAAGGTGGGATGGAGAGTGCCACTGTTTTGCCATGTGGCACTGTACATCCAGACTTGACCTTCCCCAAAAACATCCATCAAAAATATTCAAAAGTAGAGTTTGGACAGAATAGGGAGACAAGCCTTGATAGGGAAACCAGCCATTTTTCGGTTATATACAAACACACACGATGTGTGCGCTGTTGTCAACATCAAAATGCATTGCAAACTGTACGGCATTTGATGGATTCTTTGAAGCTGGATCCTTTCTTCAGACGAGATGTGGAGCGAAACTCACAAACTGTTGAAAGCTCACGGAAATTGGAATCACATCTAAGAAAGTCATGGATAGATTGGACATCTAAGAAAGCCATGTATCTGCCTTATTGGAATCACAGGACAAGGAGAATCTGTGATCAAACCACGTCCCCCGCCTGGTTGCAGTGCCAAAGCACCTTCAGGCCGGTGTGAGCTTGGAGATTTCCACGGACCAAATGCAAAGCCGAGACCAGATGGCCACCAAACAGCAGCAAGCCAAGGTGCCTTCGGAAGCAAGCAGTGGTGGCTTCTGAAGCCAGGTGGGACACCCAAAATGGTGGGTTTACTACTGTAGATGCTTAATCAACTGGATGATTTGGGGCTTACCCCTGTTTTGAGAAAGACCCAGGTGGTTAGTACCTCTGTTTGTCCAAAAATGATGATCAACCTATTGGTCGGTGACTCTGGGTACCACCATGGCGGGCTGGACAAGCCCAAGCAACAAGAGAAGCAGAGAAGATTCCCATGATTCTGGCAGCGCGACAGGGGCAAAAGTCCTGAATGTTGCTGCTGGATGCTGCTGCTGTTGCCGTGGTCCCTGTTGTTGTTGCTGTGGTGGTAGTAGTAGTAGTAGTAGTAGTAGTAGTAGCAGTAGCAGTAGTAGTAGTAGTAGTAGTAGAAGAAGAAGAAGAAGTAGTAGTGGTAGTAGTAGTAGTAGTAGTAGTAGTAGTAGTAGTAGTAGTAGTAGTAGTAGTAGTAGTAGTAGTAGTAGTAGTAGTAGTAGTAGTAGTAGTAGTTGTAGTAGTAGTAGTAGTAGTTGTTGTTGTTGTTCTTCTTCTTCTTCTTCTTCTTTTTCTTCTTCTTCTTCTTCTTCTTCTTCTTCTTCTCTTGTCCTGGTTGTCACTTCGATTGTTATTGATGAGCTCATTGACGCAGAAATATGTCCAAGCAATGCTGGGAGAACATTGGTAGGCTGAGGGGAAGTAAGGGTTTATCACCCTAATTGACCAGCTGATATCATGATCACTGAACGACATTCTGGAGCCAAACGTTCCCATTGATCCACTTGTATAATGGGTGCATTGGGTACTCAACGGTGCTCAAGCATTGGCCACCCAACGGGTTGCGCGAACCTGAAAACACTATACCCATCAGCGCCAGCTAGCCTTCATAACTAGGATATGTGGATCCTGTGGATCACACCCCTGCCCCCTTGCGCACCCAGAACACACGCAAATCAAACCGGCATTTATTGATTATCAGATTCTAGATACACACGCAAGGGACCGAAGAGCTGTCAGATCCAGATGGAATGGAACATAGATACATGAACACTCCAACAGCAGCTGATCATTCCATGACCATTTGCGATCCCGATCTGAAACCGTGGGAAAGTGTTGGTTTGGACACTAACACACGCGCTGAAGCATTGTTCTGAGAGTGCAATTATCCGGTCAGAGGACTTTGGTGCATATGGTGGTTTTTCAAAATAAGATACCCCCAAATCATCTTACATCATATTCATCATTTTGAGCAACAAACCAAACATCTCTTTGGGTTCCCTATATATGGAGAAACCATCATTAACCATTGTTTTCCCTA
>VSDK01010127.1:735693-747944 GCA_009767595.1 Symbiodinium kawagutii | reverse complement strand
TCCCTACAGTGTTGTTGGTTATTATCCCCCCATTATTAGTTGGTTATATTGTTATCATTTGTTGGTTAATTAACCACTTATATCAATCAACTCTCCTGCACTTGTCACAGTGCGAGCCGTGCGACTGCCAAGGCTGGAGTCACAACACGCTCAACCACCACGACGACCACCACGACCACCACCACGACCACGGGGTCTGATTCATCAACGACCTCCTCATCGACATCGAACTCCTCATCGACTTCGATGTCCGACTCTTCATCTTCTATGCAGGCGGGAATCAAGTGCCAGTCCACCAGGAAGAGTTGAATGTCAAGACCTCTGATTGACCCCTTGTCATCAATTGCAGATATTGAACACGAAGCGTTGACGACATGTTTTGTCGGACTGTGCGGTTGCTGTTGCCCATGTTGGTCAAAGCTTGCCATTTGGCTCCATTTGGACTTTGCGCTCACGGTTTACAGACATGGTATGCAGATGTATGCAGTAGAGCTGCTGTGGAAGCACTGGTACATCTGGGGTACATCTGGGAGCTCAAGCTCTTTATCAAGCACATCCCCAGATACTTTTAGTCATGGAGGTGCGCAAGCTCTGCATCAAAGACATTCAAAGACCCTTAGGGATGACAGGCCGAGTTTGGGTTTGAACCCATTGCGTTGACGAGTTGATGATCGCCGCAGTACAGGGTTGATGACGCAAATCCATAGCTCAGCTCATCATGATACCTTTTGGTAGATGCTGATGCTCACCTGGCTGTGGAAAATCAATGAAAATCACCATCATAGAAGTGGATGTTTTCCCAGGCCTTCCATGACACTATGAAGTGTTGCGATTGTCAATGTCTTTTCAGCTATCTAGACGCGCATCTACCAGAGAGTACCTGATCACGCTGCAGCAGATTTCATCATACCACACAGCTGCATCAACCCTAAGATCCCTAAGCTCATCATGCCGGGAATACCTCGTTATACCACATCATACCTTCGCATACCTCATCAAACCTCGCATTTTTCTCATAGCCTTTGACAAAAGTGAGCCACCACTAAGAACCATTCGCCACGACCTGTTGCAGGCAAACGATAGCAACAGCAGCTCGACCACTACACGCACCTCGCCATCCTCAAGCTGGGGTCTGGAGTTGGACTGAGTCGGCTTTGGGTTCCCCTACACTCTGGTAAACTAACCTGGAAGTGGAAAATCCACCATGTATAGCTGGTTTACCTATGAAAAATGGCGATTTTTAGCTTCCAGGTTACTTTGCAAGAGTGTAAATCAACGTGATACTCAGCTTGTCTCAGCAACAGCGGAGATTTTCCCAAAAACATCTCCGATGTTTGCACCTTACCGCAAGGGGAGCGAGGACAAGTTGCTGGTGGATGCTGGTGGTGTGACGGCCCGCCTTGTGTGCGCGCTGTGTAGCTGCGGAAGCGTCCTGGTGAGGCTTTCAGAAGGTCCGAGTGTGTATTGTGTAGGTAGGGAAGCGTTGCGGTGAGGCGTGGTCATGCACGGATGCAGGTCCAGGAGGAGTGCTGTATGCGACCGGGTTTGTTGCGTCGAGGGAGCGAAGCCAGCTGTGTCCCGTTTGGCTCCTGATCATAAGGAAAACAACAGTCTTTTTTTTTTGCGCATCAGCCGCATCACGTCTGCAGACTCTGTTGTACAACTTGGCAAAGATGCATGATATTATCTATATAGTGATATGAATTCTGGATTTGGATTTGTGACACTAATTGGTCTACGCAAGTGTCAAAAATATGATTTGGTATTCACCGCCGGATTGCCGACCCATCCGGCACCGATTGAGAATCGCAGATCCTCAAATGGTGCTTCTGGCTCTGACACTGGTGGGCAAGCCCCTAAGTAAGGAGTAAGGCCATCATCCTCCTTCATGCTTCATTCCGCTTCCCTACTGAACAAGCTCAGCAACATTTTATCAGGGTCGTCCGGTATGCACGTGATTTATGACCACAAACATAAAAACTACTGCTGATCATTCACCACACTTAGCCACAAATCTCACCATGACCTATCAGGACCCGTCGAATCGTTTCGTTTAGCATCATTAACATTAGCTATCCTCGACTATCATGAACCATCAGCAACTACAATTAGTAATCGCACAATATTAGGCAGCATTCAGCATCATTGACCATGACCAACTATCATTAATCACGAATCATCAAACATTCTTAACCATCATCAGTCGCTATGAATCGCACCATAAAGCACAAGCAGCATCCATTGATCATCAACGAACACTCATTAACCAGCATCAACTATGGTGAAGGTAAACGCAATTCGCCTTCAAAACCGCAAGCTGTCATTAAGCACAACCAAGCGTAGTTTGGGTCCGTTGAGCATTCTTTAGCATTAGGAACTATCAGTAGCCATCATTGCAGATGATCAACAATCATGGACCGTCAGTAGGCATCATTAAGCAACATTTATCATTTATCACTATCAATTAGCCATAACTACCAAGCCATCATTAACCATCAAGAAGCAGTGTCAAGCATCATCCACCACTATTAACTAAATCGTGATTAATTAACCATTGACCCTTTTCAATTGAATGATCAACTATAGATTTAAAGCCATCATCAACCATGATGAACCACAGTGCATGATGACAATCACAAATCCCACCATCAACGATGATCATCATGCTTAGCACTACCAGTAGTACGAGTACCGCACGCTCACTGCTGGTGAAGGTTTCCAGTGCTTGGCTGAGATGAATGGATTGCAGGGCGATCCACTGAAAGAGCGACAGGCGGCTGGAACTTGTCTCTATTTGTATTTGCCTGTCTTTCTATCTATCTATCTATCTGTCTATCTATCTATGTATCTATCTATCTATCTATCTATCTATCTATCTATCTATCTATCTATCTATCTATCTATCTATCTATGTATCTATCTCTCTATCTATCTATCTATCTATCTATCTATCTATCTATCTATCTATCTATCTATCTATCTATCTATCTATCTATCTATAGATCTACCTATCTATCCACTGATCTGATCTGAACTGATCTGATCTGATCTGAACTGATCTGATCTGATCTGATCTAATCTGATCTGATCTGATCTGATTTGATCTCTCCATCTACTTGCTGTTTGTCTATTTGACTATGTCTGTTTGTTGGTCTCTCTTTCTCTATCCAAGTCTGCAGATCTTGATCTGTCTCTATTGGATCCCAAAACGCTTCACCAAGCTGACTTTTCGACCATCAAGGAGCACAAAATTATTGAAAAACAACATTTCGCGGCGCGATTCCCCATCAGTCACACGCGCATCTCTGACATCAGTTTTCTCTGATACCTCTTCCGACGGACTACCTGCTGCAACTTTCCACAAGTCGGATGTTTGACTTCCGAACTTCCTTCGATTTACCACCATGAGCCACGCTTGACAGCCTTTAAACCACGAACCACGCTTAGCAGCCTTTAAGTGATCAAAAAGCAGGTTCAACCTTGAACCATGTCAACATGAACCAACATGAACCAACATTAAACCAACATTAACCACCATGGAACCTGTCCAGTTCATCACTTACCATACGTTGCAACTGCTGACCGCGTTGCGCCTGAGGCGCCAACGACCCGAAGATCTCGTCGAGCGCCGTCCGCAGAACGGTTGGGAAGCCCCAGCGGCCGACGCACAAGGAGATCTTGGGGTTAATGATGAGGTTAACTGATGAATTTAGTGGCGGTTAATAGTGGTTAATGGTGGTTAATAGTGTTTAATTGATGACGGACAATTAATGATGGTTAATTAATTGATGATGGTAGATTAGTGATGGTTAATGATGGAAAATTAGTGATGGTTTATTGATGATGGTTAACTGATGATGGTGAATTAATGATGGTTCACTAGTGATGGTTAATTAGTGATGGTTCATGGTGCTTAATGATGGTTGATGATGGTTAACAACTCCAATGGTTTCTGATGGCTCAGATTGACTGGTTGAGAATGGTAATCGTTGCAATGATGGTTCATAATGGAAAGTCATGGTTTATGATGGTAAATAATGCTTAATTATGTTGTGGTGGCTCATGATGGTTGACAATAGTTATGTAATGCTCACAGGGATGTTTGATAATGGATGTATAATAATGGTCAAGAGTAGCAGTATAATGTCAGTGATGGTTGGTAAGGGTTGTGTTAATCACTGATGGTTGGTTGATGGTTCATGACCGTTCAAGAACCAACGCCAAATGGCCAAATGGTGTTTAAAAGTGATTGTGGATACCGGTTGATGGTCAAGGGTGGTGATGTCTAGCGATGGTTGCTGTAATCCATGAAGTCATTTGTTAGAGGGTGCATGAAGTATGAAAATGAAAATGAACATGTGCATGAAGTAAGTGCGCCCAGACTGTGGCGGCAAGAAGCAGAAGTTTTTCATCAACATTTTTTTTCCTGCAATGTTTTGCTCTGAACAGAGGTTGCAGCAACTGTGCTCCACTCATGGGGAAGTTTCCATGGCAGGACGGGTTTGTTACTGTGTTAACTGGACCTACTGACCTGCACGGCGACTCTCGTTCCCAGAGAGATGAAAGGTTTCCGGTGAAAATGACCATTGTTTCCGTCTCTTTGACTAGCAAAATTTTAGGCCAGGCCAACTTTTAGGGTTTGCTGGGGGCTCAGAAGAGTGTCGATATCTTGCACCTTCATGTGGGATAAACGGACAGGGAGTACAAGATGTGGGATCAGAGATTACGCCTATAAACGCCGGCAAACGGGATGCACCGCATAAGTTTGTTGTTTTGCTCAATGGTTTCCACGTCAACTTTTTTTAAATCATTGAATAATTAATCTGATATAATCTGATCATTGACCCTTTTAAACTTCATCTAAAAGGACCATCTGTTCAAGTGATGCATATTTCAGGGACGTCCATGAACGGCCATCTATAGTCCTAACTCCTGCCCCATGCACCGCTCCCAGGTTTTGACCGGACACTCGGAGCTGATTTGGGAGAGGGTAAGGCTGTTGACGCCCGTTCAGTGCGGGTAACAAGGTGGCCCCAGCAGAAGAGGTGGGTTGCAAATGCCTAGATTGTCACACGGCTTGTAACCATGAATGTGGTGGTTTCTCAAAATAGGGGACCCCAAAAATGGTTGGTTTAGTACTAATAGTTAATAAAGGATGATTTGGAGGTCCCCCTATTTTGAGAAACATGTAACAAAAACTGCAACCAGCCAGCTATCCCTGCCCGACCAGGAAATAGCCCATGTCATGTGAGATTGACCAGGAAATAGAATATCATGAGTTTATCCATTCATGCTGCTGCTTTGGAAGTAGCACCATGTATGGATGAAAGGGCGCTGTTGGATGTTCACAAGTTCCATGGTGTTTCATCAATGAATTTGACAACCCATGGTTTGGTGAGAGACCATGAGATGTTGAGTCTGTGGTGCGGAAAAGAATCGGTTTCGAAAACAAATAGAACTTTGTACCGACCAATGATCAAATCCCGTTGTGAGTGCTGACCACTCATATCAGCCATCATACAGTACGCGTCATACCAAAAAGCTTGACCATATTTTTGCACATGGCTATGGGCTATGGGTCATTTGGAATGTTTCGCAGGGGTACAGTGTATTGACCCACAGCCATATTATCTTCAACATGACGGTAGCAGAACCATTTCAGCAGCGACGTTGTCCCAGAAAAGGGGGTTCACCTTTTCTGGTTGGCCAGTCAGCCACCCAAATGACCTGGATTTTTTCCAAAATCTGGCCAAGTAAAATTGTCGGGTACTTGTAGCAGATCGCCAGGAAGATGGCAATGGTGGTTTTGATCCGCTCATAGCTTCATTTAACTGGAAACATGGCCCAGAAGGGATGAAGAACAGAGACCAAAATTTCGCCGGGTTGCTTGTTGTGTCGCAAGTCAATGGCCGGGCTTTTCTTCTATGCAGCAATCCGATGTTGCCAGCCCAAAACCCATCATGCGGATGTTGGTGGTCATTCAGAGCCACGCCCGAATCATTCAACCTCGCAGCTGGCGTAAAATTGCCACCGTGAAAGCACCACAGCCCAGTCTTGCTTGCAGTCCCAACTCATGTCCCAAATCACGCTGAGTTTTGCATTCAAGATATCTGATGGCCCCATCCCAAATGATTAGGGAAACTTACCTGAAGCTCTGTTGGTTCTCTGTGGAATCCATGGAGGTTGCCGCAAGCAGTGCCCAGGAGCTGCATTGGCCATGCTGGCCTTGATGAGCTGAGGAGGTCTGCAGGTGCACCACGATCTCGGCGCTTGACTTCTGCTTAAAGCAGAGAATGCCAAGACTTGATCAAACACTTAGGCATACTGAAGCTATCTTAAGCTGGTTGGTGGTTTTAGGGATGGTTGGCTGACTGGCTAATATTTCTCATAGGGGTCGTTCAGCCACCAACCGGTTAAGCATTTCATTGCTTCAGTTTCCTCTGCAACTTGCGCAGAGAGCGTGTGGGAACATGAACGCTCAACCCATTGTGGCCGCCATGAAAAGCACTTGCTGTTCATGATACCCCACGATCTGCGGGAGTTCCTTTGTTTTGTTTTCAAACCCGGTCTCCGTTGTTGAAAGCCACGGCTCGAACACGGAGACTGGGAAGTAGGTCGATATCTCTTTCACTCGTTGCTGTTGTGCTGCCAGTTTCAACCTTAGGAGCACCAGCGATGCGTGTTGATTGCCCTTGCTCGCCGATCTGAGCTCAGGGTGAGGCAGAACAGCGAGGAATCAGAATCATTTGAGCAATTGGTTGTACAATGTGGCACTAGGTTCATAGACTTGGTAATGGTGGCCCTTAAGAAACGGTACTCATGAAAGAGACCCTTGATCTACAGCGGCACCCAAGTTGGTCTCATCATGATTTGATGGGCCGGGTTTACCAGCCCTAGTTGGCGGTTTCTGAAAACGGGGGGACCCAAAAGATGAGTGGTTTACTACTATGAAAGTTCATCATGGATGATTTGGGAGGGTTTTTCTGTTTAGGAAACACCCAGCCAAACATTTTTTCCCACAAAAACCTGGGACAGACAGACGCGTTGGTCAACGCATCACTGGTCACAGCGAGTCGAATCATCAGGAAGTCGCTGAGCTCCATGGGGAGGCATTGGGTTGGATAGATAGATAGATAGATAGGTAGATAGCTGGATAGATGGATAGACAAATAAACAAATGGATACATAGATAGACAGGTGGAATGGCAACGTGATATATGAAGGATATTCAAGAGTTTAGGTAGAACAAGCAGAAAGTTTAAAAATTGAATATACAGATGATAGGGATAGACATGGATTGTAGACATGAACGTACTTTAGCATCCATTTCACAGGAGGAGCACTTGTGCTGCAACCCAGGAGGAATCTCTGCAACCTCTAGTCAAAACTGTTCCTTTTGGCACAGCATCAAGACTTCCATTCCGGCTTCAAACGGGGAGACATTGAAATTTCCAAGACTGCGAACATCCAGTTGGGTTTTCTGTTTGGAAAATCATGTAAAATCGATCCTACAATTCAAAAGCAGCTGGATTTATACGAACATCCCCGCACACAGCAAGTGCTGACTATAAATTGAATGGATCCATTTTGGCTCGAATTCTGGGGATTTTGAGAGATATTTCAGAACCAAAAAACAAGCCCTGCTTCTACAGGGTGGGTTTCGACATGCAGGAATTCCATGTTTGGTTTGCCTGGAACATCTGGGAAACAGACTTTTGATCCTTGCCAATGGTTGGGGTATGAATACAATCTGGTTTTACAGTGGCCCTGAACTGTTTACAGGGGTTCCAAGAGTAGGTCGGGCTCTCTCCCTGATGTGCTAGCCCCCTACTTTTTTGACTGGTCATTGATTTTACAGAGAGCGGGTACCCCATGACTAGCCAGCCCCCGGATTATACCCTGTAAAATCTGGTGTCCAACTTGCTCGAGCAATTCAGACAGGGATTTGCTCACCAAGTTGCACTTCGATTGCGATTGCCATTTTGATTCTTGAAACATCTTGAAACCAATTGGAAACCTATGCTGAATGCCTGACCCCGTTTTTCCAGCTCGCTGAAGATGGCTGTGCGAACTTATGCTTTGCGGCTTTGCAACGGGGGCGCTCCTCGTATTTTTGCAAGTCCAAAATGAGTTCTTGGTGCCGAGTCGGCATGATCTTCAACTTGGGTTCATGTTTTAACTTGCGCCCAGGCAGTTGGCATAACAAATTTGGAAGCAGTTGGATCACGCTGCTGTGCTGCTGTGCAAACGTATATGCATCCTTTTGTTGGAGATCATTTTGGATCAAGCAACTGCATTCAGAACGTAGTTGGGGATACATCGAGCGTTTGTCGATTGGGTGGCTTCAGTCTCAGTTGGGCTTGGGAACCGGACTAGCATGACAAGATGCCGACACCATTTCATGTGTAGAGGTGCTGCATAATACGTCTGTGCCCAGTTCCGGCAGAAAGCTTTCTCAATTGTCATATCTGAAAATATTGCGCTAGTTTCATCTAGTATGTGTTTTTGACCGGTCAGTTTTGCAACACATGAAACAGAGTATTTCATATTAGTTTCATTGCCACTTTTTCATCTACCTGTGTCAGTTATGTAGTATGTTGCTCTCATTTGTGGAATACTGCCCATGTCCACGCCATTTGCACCGGGGTAGCATGGTTGAAACGTATTTTTCAACCCTGAAAGGGGACAAACCGAGCACCATTGCCCGCCGGTACACTTTCCAGAAATGGGTTTCTCTAAACAATCATATGGTTAGGGTTGAATTAACGCTTAATGATGGTTCTTTGATGCATTGTTGATGACTGGTTAGTTGCTGGTCAGTAATTGGCGTTGAAAAATTGTGAGCAATCATGGTTTTCCCCGGCAAGAAGACAGGGTGCCCCAGCTGCGATCCGGCACTCCCCAGTACTACAAAGAATGTCTTTCTATCGCCAACAGTTGTTTGTACCCCTGCAACATTCTTTGGGGTTGCTGTTTTGTTAGCACGATCATCCCAAATGGTCTCCTTTGGCTGGGTGTTTTGCTTTGTTTCGCCCCACTATGTAGTTATAAGTTATAGGACTGTCCTCAGATCAGACTAAGTCGTTGAATCTCCACCGAATTCATAGGTATTATTCAAAATGAGATGTTAACATAATCACCGGAATGAATGAAGCGACCTCTTGTTGAGAGGTCCTTCATATCCTCTGACCTTTCAATTCATCATCTTTCGCCAGAACTCCCAAGCTAAGGCCATGCAGGGTATTTTCAAGATCCTGCTGCTAGCCTTCGGGTTGACGCTGGCAGTTCCTTGGCAGATTTGTTCCGAACCCCAACGGAATTTCAGTAACACTGCAGAGTTGGAGTGAAACAAGTTAGTGAATCAGTACAACAGTTTTCAGTAACACTAGAGAGTAACAATTTCAGTGAAACAATCAGCCAAGTTTGAATCAGGACGTTGAAACATGCAACTGTTGTCATCAGCTTTAACCTATGAAAAACCAACGCAGTGATGGCTTTGTCAGTAGAAACTGGGTGCCCCCGACGCCGCGTGGTTTTTTGGAGGTGCCCCATGGTGTGCAACTCTTCATCAACCATGGTTTTCCGATGATTTTAAAGACATCTGGCCATGGGTCAAGCAGTTAACCAACCAACTAATGGGGGATTTCCACCAACAAGAATAGGGAAAACAATGGTGAATGATGGGGGAACCAGGGGTACGGGGTTTTGACCCATAGCCATCTGTCATTTTTCCCATGAACAAATTTGGTGGTTTGGTTCACTTGCCCATATTTTTCATGGCGGGGTGGTGACCAACCACCAACCAGATAAGAAAAACCTCCTATGCCGCGAAGGATGACAGGGCGCATCACCGGGTGCTTGAGTTTGGCAAGCCACACATGGCAGTGGCTGGGACCTGTCTCGGTGGCCGGTGCTGGGGGTTCCTGACTGGGGTGCGATGTCGGGGTTGATGGATTTATCCCAGGTTTTGCAGGATTTTGTTCCGTCAACATGCTGAGGATGGACATGATAGTTTCTACAAGTACCAAGTACTACTGCTACTGCTGCTGGTGGTGGTGGTGGTTTCATCCCCCTTGAGCAGTTGATGGGTGACCCTTGGGGGGCACGTAGACAAAGCATTCCAAAAGAATTTAATTCTGCTTGGTAGTTGGTGGTTTCAAACATGGTTAACTATGGTTAGTATTGGTTAACGATTGAGGATAATGAACAATGATAGCTGCTTGGTGGTTTCAAACATTTTTCCCTCTCCCAAATGTATTCCCCCCAATGGTTGGTTGCTTGACTTGCGCAGATTTTTCATGACGGGATGATGACCAACCACCAGCCACACCTCCGAGCAGTTTGCCAAGATCCAGATGGTTCGTTGCCATCTGGGGCGTGGCACCCGGCGTGAAGGTTTCAACTGGGTCCTGTGTGCCCCACCATCCGTTGCAGCGATTTTCAATGGGTTTTGGTTGTTGTTGATGATTAACCCATATCAACCTCCTTCATCATCGTCATCATCGTCGTCATCATCACAATGCTCCTCCTCATCCTCATCCTCATCATAATCCTCCTCCTCCTCTTATCATCCTCATCATCATCCTTCGCACATTTCGCACTTTTTTCCCCAAATGTCAACCACCATTCACCATCAACCCCTTTCAGACACCCTCGGACTCGGCCACGGCCGTGGCAATGGGGGTTTCTACCCCCAAATCGTCTAGTCATTAGCCATAAGAAAGCCCCAAATGACGATTCTTCCAACATGGATGGTTTTCAGTGGTTTTACTGGCTGTTGTGTTTGGGAGGCAGCTGGGGAGCTAAGTGTATCTTCCCAATACCTTTTCAATTTTGGAGCCAAGGAGCTACCAGGAGTCCTCTACAGCACTAAGAATTCTGAGAAACACCCAGATAGTAGTTGTTTTACCATTGTTGTTGGTGATTCTCCCGTGTAATCAGTCATTATAACCCCCTGTAAGACTTGTTTGGCCGGCGAAAATCCCCTACACATTTCCCACCAACCCCTTACAACCATTTTATCCCAATCTATAGATCTCTTATAAAACCCTTATGACCATTATATCTTCTACCAACTCCCATATAAAACCCATACAACCTATTACATCCTCTATAAACTCCCCTACAAGATCCCTATAATGACCACTATATCCTTTACAAATCCCCTATAAATCCCTCTATATTCCCTACAGATCCCTCAAGAATCTCTTATAAATTCCCCAAAGATCCCGTATAAATCCCTTGTAAATCTAACATTCCCTATAAATCCCCTATACATCTTATTAACCTCTTATAAAGCCCTTCTAATTCCCCTATGGATCCCCTCATAAATTCCCTATAAATCCCCTATGAAGCCCCTTTAAATCCCCCCCAAATCCTCCCATGACTCTCCCATAACACCTATCACTTCACTGGTCGACCACCTCTTTCCGTCGCCCAGGCCAGGCGCCAGCTGCGTGTTGTACGCCGCATGCGCTGACCTCAGCCCAAAAGGTGGTGAATCAGGGGCTGTCAATGGTCAATGATGGTGGATGATGGTGGTTAATGATGGTCAATGGTGGTTAATCATGTTTAATGCTGGTTAAGCTATTGATGGTGGTTAATGATGGTTCATGATGGTTGGTGGTGGTTAAGAATGGTTGATGGAGGTGGATGATGGTGGTTGATGGTGGTCAAGAATGGTTGCGCAGTGGTCTCAACAGCCACCCGGCAGATCCCGGCAGCACAATGCGAAGGAGCGACTGGTTCAACCAAGCTCAGGTTCAACTAAGCTCAGGTGGTTAAGAATGGTTGATGGAGGTTGATGATGGTGGTTAGTGATGATGGTTAATCATGGTTAATGCTAGTTAATGGTAGTGGTGCATGGTAATGGTTGATGGTGGTTGTGACGGTGAATAGTGATATTCGCCAATTTCATTGTCCACCATTCACACTCCGTAGGGATGGTGTACAGCAGTCAACTGCACTTTGTGCTAAACGTGTAAACATGTGATGGTTAATAGTGATACTTACAGTAATCATGATGGTGGATCAATGGTTAATACTGGTCTCGACGGTTGATGGTGGTGGCGCGCTACGGTCAGAATGGGTAAAAATTGTGATTGATAAACACACATTTTGAAACTTTTTTTGTTAGGAACTGTTAGCATGTTAAGAGACCTGTTTCTCCAGAGAGGGTTGGCACAACACTTTTCTTGGATTTTCAAGGTCTGCAGACACAACAAACACTAACGGCTATGGCAGCAACTACA
>VSDK01010127.1:675111-735535 GCA_009767595.1 Symbiodinium kawagutii | reverse complement strand
CTATGGTGGCTTGGGCAGCAACTACAGCTACAACTACAGCTATGGTGGCACTGGCAGTAAATACGGCTATGGTGGCTATGCCAGCAAGTACGGCTATGGTGGCTATGGCCACAACTACAGCTATGGGGGCAATGCCAGCAAGTACGGCTATGGTGGCTGGGGCGGTTACAGTGACTTTGCTGTATGTTTCCTTTGCTGGGGGCTGAAATACCAGGGTGCAAGTTGCGAATGCACAAGTGGAAATTGAATATTTGCTCACGAAACTGATTCTTGTAGATCCCAGTAAAGAAAGCTGGCCACCAGACTGGGAGATCACTTCCGACAAATCTTGATGTTTTTTTGGACACATCGTTGATCATCCATGCTGACACATGATGATCGGTCTTCATGAATAGTTTGGGAAAGATGGATCGTGGTCGTTGGTTGCTTGGTGGTGTAGCTTACTTTGAATACGCTTGAGTGGTGTGTAAATGCAGAATTGAAGGGCACTACCACTGCACCATTATACCACCAGCGACCCAGCAGGCAAATAGCAGTGCAGTTCAAGCACTGCAAAGCTTCTCAAATGCCTGGTTGGGATAGTTTCTCGCGGCAAAGTCATCGTGATCTTCTCAACTTCTCAACTCATTTTTTCTGGGTATAAATTGCAGAACCGGGTGCAGTCAGTATAGTCCCTAAACCATGTTCAACAATCCCCAAAAGCCTCGATTGCAATCGGTGAAAGGTCTCAATCCGCATGGATAGACCTGAAGCCATCGTTGAACTCCTCAATTCTAATCAGTTGAACCATGTAAAACCATGTCACACCACTTATTTTACCCATTTCTTATGGGACTCTTCTCCTGAACCGAGCCCGCGGGGCCTACGAAAAATGCCGCGGCTTTCCGAATCTCAAAAGCTGGGCCCACCACTGCGCTGGTCGCAGTGCGACGATGAAGATCATGATCAGTGATGGTTTAGAATTAACTCATGATAGTGGTTAATAATAGGCAGATAAAAATGGCTTATATAGTGATGGCTTACAATGATGGCTTATAGTGATGGCTTATAATGGTGGTTTGTGATGGTGGCTTACAATGATGGCTTGTGATGGTGGCTTATGATGATGGTTTATAAGAGTGGATCAACATATTTTTCCATGGCGATTTCAAAGTGACAATGGTCACGAGAATTAAGCATAGCTTGACCATAAGAAGGAACCATAATATATAACCGCGATTCATTTTCATAGTGCCTTTAATAGTGTTCAATAACCTTGTAATAACTGCTTAACATTACTCTGCAATAGTGGTTAACAATGAAAACAATGAACATCCAACATTGGTCGCTTGCAAGCTTATAAGCAACTAATATTGGATACAATGGTTTTGGATTGATAATAGTGATTTACCAACATCGTGATATGGTCATGATATTGTCATCCAATATTGATGGCTTGTAATGCTGGCCTATCATAACCGTGGTTGATAACATCAATGATGACTCATAATGATCATGATAGCTGGTCGTGCGATGGTGGATGATCATGGCTCATGTCCAGGAAACCAAGCGTTTGTTGCATGGAGACGGTCAAATGGTAAAGGATGGCTCATCTTTACTCACGATAGTTGAAAATGCCTTCATGGAAGCCTACACTCTGACGGTCCCTGACCGTTGGTTGCGAGGAAAATCCCCCGTTGTTTTGCTGGTTGACGAATGTTATATCGTGATTCTTTGTTTTGCTTCCAGCTTGGATTCCCAGAGAGTAATGATGCTTAATGCTGGCTTCTGATAATGCTGAAAAGCTGGTGAATAGTATGGTCACCTGGAGAAATGCCTTTGCTCTAAATTCTCAGTGAATCTGAGCTGCAAACTCAACGCCCACTTCAGTGGCATACAAGCCTCCCATGATATCCATGCAAATCTGATCATGATCGTTGGTTTCTCAAAATAGGGGACCCCAAAAATGGATAAAAATGGATGGTTTATGCCTACATAAACATGTTACTCAACGGGATGATTGGGGGGGTACCCCTATGACTTGAGAAGCACCCGCTTCATCCAAACCTCGGAATCCTGAGACCGCAGGTTTCCTCGAATGCCCCGAAATGTATTGCTATCCGATGGTCTACTCGGACGACGGCGAGATTGACTGGGACGCCACATATCAGGCTGCCAGATGCGAGAAGCTTCTTGAAAATCCCAGCAATCATGACTGCCGATTATTTGAACATAGGAAACTACGATTGATGAATCATGCCTTCATTAGTAGTGATATGATGTGATATGAAGTACTTTGCATTTCAACTATCAAAATTCTAGTATACTTGCTAAGCTGCGAAGCATTGTGGTGGGTTCCCTCGGGTCTGCCAGCATATGCCGGGATGAAGAGGGGGGCTGGCATTGCCAACCTGAAAGAGGTCTTCAACTACACCTGTGCGACCTACGATGAGGGATGCCCATGCAACCAACAGTGGGAGGTCGAGTGCGAAAGCTACGGCTACAAGGTGTGACTGACCATGCTGCAGACATAAAGATTCTCAGTGCGGGAAATCGTTGGGTGCCGGAGGTATCATGAATTTGCGAAAAAGGATGATTCAATTGTGTGTGCCCAGTTTTTGGATGATGGAACTGATGAGATGTCAATTGATTTCAATTGTGTGTGCCCAGTTTTTGGATGATGGAAGTCAATGGATGTAGCGATTTTCGAGTCGACACAACACCCAAGTGTCTCAACTCCATCAAAACCACCAGAGATCTTCCCCATGACCCAGCAGTGATGCCCAGCTCTGCCAGACCTGCACGCCGAAATCGGAGGGCTGCTATGATCCCTTCGACGTAGACTGTGACCTCGCAGCAGATAGGCATCGCATCCTGGTCCAAGGTTGGACCTTTCGATCTTTCTTAGATTTTCTAATCTAATCATAAGTTACTAATTAATCATTTTCCTAAATTTTCACTTTTCAATCTTTTCTAAGTTTGAACCAGTGCTTTACTTGTGGAAAGTCTGCATGTTGAGGTGACGAGGAGACGGAAACTTGCTTGCAGAGAGATCATTTGCGTGAGATTTCGTGTATGGGGAAGACCAGGCTGATCTACTGACTTCCCCATACATTGGGCCCGCACTTCCCCAAGGCACAGCAAGTTTTGGAACCACTCATTCTTGACATCGTGGGATATCCCGGTAGCTGGGTACGGGGTTCGGTAAGCTGCCACTATTGGTGGTTAGCGCAGGGATCTGTACACGTTCGCAGGTGTCCAGACTTTCTCTGCATAAGCATGGTGAGCCTGGCTCTGGCCAGCCTTGATTTGAACCTAGATGTCCATTCCTCTCGGAGGGACGACCAGGGGTGGCTTTGGGAGAAAGAAAGGGATCTTTGTCTGGTGGGAAATCAGCATTGAGCAATGAGCATTTTGATTAGAGATGCATGATGCAATTAGTTTTTTTTCTTTTTCAAAGGTGTGAACCATGCTTAGGCTGCAAGGACTAGACCCTTTGAAGCCCAGAAAGAAAGAAAGTGAACCATGCTCAATCAAGCACCCTTCGCTTTGACTCGTGTTCTCCCAGGAAGAAGTTTGCAAGGACGAGTGGTCGGCCTATTGCTGGGACAAATCATGGGGCAGTTGCCCAGTCACGTGCACCTACGAGGAGATATATTGCTACTCCTACGCCTATGATTCGGAAGGACTGCCAGACCCTTGGGTGTTTCTCAAAGTAGGGGTACCCCCAAATCATCCAATGTTAAGCATTTGGAAAGGTAATAAACCAACCATTTCGTGGGTATCGCTAATTTAAGAAACCACCACTTCCTGGTTAGGAACAGTAGTGTAAATGTGTTATTCGCAAAGGCATCCATGTTCACAACACAGAACGATCTTCAGGTGGGAGGCACAAGACGCTTCAAACAGGATCAAACTCCAAGGACTTTGGTTTGTTTGTTGGAGCATCATTCACCACATCTACCCTGGAATGGTGTACCCTCCCACGACTCGTGGTTTCCCTATACTGAACATGATGATTTCATCATTGGAATTCCTATACTGAACATTGTGGTGATTTCATCATCGTTGGAATTTCTATGTGTGGCTAGTTGTGGGGTCCCAGCATAGCTATGAACACCTCCACTCAGACTCAATGCCGCAGGAAATGTGGACTGGGAGGCTCAATCCAACCAGTTCTGTGCCAACGCGACGACTGGCTGCCCTTGCGACGCTTGAACTCATACCTACCTGGATGATCTTGGATGATCATCCCACTCAGCAGCTGCTTAACAACTGCCATAGCTTAGTGGTTTACACCATTGGGACGATCATCCAGGTCCAAGTACTGTGTACGCTCTGCATTGTCGCAGCATGCCGCATCATTTTTGGTTCGTAAACTATGGTGCTTACGGTGTGAATCCAATGTAGGAGCCGCCTAGAAAACCTGCCAGTAGGATTAGGGTTCACATCTGAGTGTCCGCTTCCAATGAGTTTGAAGATGTCTCGAGCTGCCGAAGGGTGGCACAAGATTTTGTGAGGGGAGAATGATGGAGAAGAAGGCGCCTACCCTACACATTGAAAGCAGGGAATCAAGAAACTTGCGGACCTGATGAACGATGGATGAAAAGGTTGAGTAGTATGGAGTTGTTAGGCGGCCAAAATGTGGCAGGTTGCCAGATGCCAACAACTCCTCAGGACGAAAAGTGGGAAGAGAAGTGTACTGACTCCTGGGGCTACAGCTGGTGCACTCCCAAGACATATCCATGCCCACTGGAGTGCGGTGTCGAAGAGCAGGCGGCAGATGAGGAGTGGTCAAATGGGGTCAACTCCTTTGCTGGTGAATTGTAGTGGAAGCACAGCTGCGCATGATAGCTGGAGGTGGCATCAGCGCGCTGGCGTGTACGAACTATACACGACGTACGTTTGCGTGAACAGATGAAAACGTAAAAGCGTATACTATATGTCAAAAAACTGAGTAGGTGAGCCGGCCAGAGGTCAGTAGGTGCCACTGGGCATGTGGCAGAAGGAGTGAATGTCAGGTTTGATGAAAACCCAGTAGGTGCAGCTCCCGACAAGACGAGAGAACAGCCTAGGCATATGTCAAATCAGCTGGTTGAACCCTCCAAATTGGTCGAGTTGCAGCCTGATGACGATGGCCATTGATGGCCTGTTTTTGCTTGAACAGATAAATAATGAATTTGATTAACGATTTATAGTAAACCAACCATTTTGGGGGTCCCCTATGGCTTGAGAAACCACCGACCTTCAACGCACCAGATTTGAGCTGTGAACCCACGCTCGAAGGCCCACCCGTTGCGGGACTGCCCCTCCCCACCACAGCGCCAGGTTTGCCACCAGCTGACCTATTTGTCCACCGGTGAACCAGATTGGTCGGTGCCAGGTGTTCAGATGCTTGCCTAGACGGGTGCCACGATGGTTGGCAGCAAGCTGTGAAAGCAAAAAGTCATCCGAAGCATCGCTATTCCTTGATGATCCTTGATGTACAATCTGTATGTATGATTGTGTAGTACGTGAAAGTTGAATCATAGCAGGCCATACAAATAAAGTATACATGTTCATACAAATACCGTATATATGTGCGTACCATCATTGGCAAACCCATTGTAGCACCTATCATCATGAAACACACCCTTGCTAAAGAGACCCACAAATGGATGTAAAATAGCCGCCTATCAAATTAAGTCGCCAAGTTTTGCGGTCAACAGTAGTACTATAGAGACTGACTTTTGTAATGTCGGAAAGATACACAGCAGGAAGAGTGCAAGCACATCGTTTTACATGGTACGAAGACCAACTACACTGCAGTGTTTTTGTGATTTTCGAGGTTGTGTAAGACACTCTGGCGGCCACGCTGGCTTTGGCCATCACACATTCCAAGCAGTCCCGGAGGTGTTGTTCTGTGAAATGCTGTGATTAACAATTTGGATCAATGTGGATCAATTTCTGTGGATTTCTCTGAATTTGGATCAATTTGGAAGATCAAACGGGCTAAGATTTTAATGACAAGTGACAGCCACGGCGACCATTGACCCAAACCCAGAGTCCTCAAACAATACTGGGCATAATCAACCAAACATTAAGAGTCATAAACCGTTCATCATAAACCAGTGTCAAATCGTCATGGAGTATTATCGGAGAATTCGTAGACTTGAGAATTGCGCTGTTTGGCTTTACGGAAGAAACTGGGTCCCAAACATGATTCCCATTGAGTTTTGACCAGTCATGATTGCATTCTTTGGGTCAGAGCTGAGGTCATGATTGCATTCTTAGTCGGGGCATGCCAACGGGCTCACAAGGAAAAGGAAAGCTGATGTTTAGCTCTGAAACACTTCGTCAACTCGTGTTTCATGAAACTGACCCAATGAACCTGGCTCAGTCACATTACAAGACCACCTTTGAGAAATAGCTATGGGTCAATATTAATCAACCAATAATGATGAGTAACCACCAACCATTTCATAGGGAAAACAATGGTTGATAGTGGGGGAACCAGGGGTATGGGGTGAACTGACCCACTGCCCCAGAAGTTCAGCCACCTCAGGAGCTGTCACCCTTGGAACAGCACCTGCCCATGTGTCCCAGAATATGAGGAGACCCGACCGGGTCTGTTGGCTCAGTGCAGGCTTGGTTCATGCCAAGCCACACTTGGCATTGCCATGGTAGTTGATTATAAGAGTCCAGGATAGAACAGGTAGTGCAATCTGGTCAAGTGTGATCGAGTGTGATCAAGTGTGATCATTTCTTTGATCTATGGGCATTGAAACGAGGAACATGGGGAGCACAACATGATTACTGTTGAAGTGGAAGACTCTAGGGTCCACTGTTGCCTACAACCCCCTGGAGCCATCAGAAACGCAACACTGATGAAGCAGTGGAAACAATGAAGCGCTGAGGTGTCAAGTGACAAGTGAGAGTTCGTGAAAAACGGTTGATCGGCTAGGTCCCAGCTATCATTGTCCAAGGTATTGCCACGTTTAGGCAGCGCAACATTTTGGGGCAGCAACAAACTCATACTCATACTCTCCTTTGGACGCAATCAACTGCCAGGAAGCTGGTTGGCTGGCTGGTTGATTGGCCGGTTGGTTTGATAGGATGGCTGATAGGTTAGCTGGTTGATTCATCCCATGAATCCCCATCACATATGCGCGTTTTGAATGGTTTTTATCGCAAGTGGCACAACATGTCTTTCAAGCATTCCAATATGTCACGGTCGTTTGGAACCACTGTATGCTGATCTCTTTCGGAAATCCCGTTGCCAAAACAAGGCTTGGGTGATATCAAAAACATTCAAAAACCCTGGTTGATCGATACCATTTCTACGAGGAGGTTCTTTGGGTATGTGCCAAAATTGGGTGACTACGAACCCACCAAAGCCAATGATCATTTTGCTTCGGAAAACCTTGGTTGTGGGGGTACCACTATGACACATGCCCATAGAACACCTCAACATTCACCTGGGACCACTGGCGGCTGAGAAGTGCAGGAGCTGTGCACTACGTCGTGGGGGAGCTACTGCCAATCCACACATGGCGGTCAGTCCTGCCCCCTTTCCTGCAAGGAGGACGAGTGCCTTAGCTCAAATTGTGACTGCAGAAGTTGCATGGAACCGGGTATCATTTTGGGGCATTTTCAGTTGTGGGCCGGCCATATCCTGTGTGTCAGATGGGGGTTTGCTCTAATGATTCTGATCGTTTGGGCTTTCAGATCTTCAAGCAAGAATTCGAGACTTTGCTTGTACTCAATGATCAATGAGTCACTCAATTTCTATAACTTTCCATGATGAATATCCAGTTGGATCCAATTGGTGTGACATGCCAAGCTCCCTGAGGCACTATTGCTATGCCATTCCGTACGATGCTTCTGGATTCATTGACTATGAAGCTGAGTGGGAGGACATGGGAACGCTTGTGCCGTTGCGGGCTGCAGCCATACATACCACCACCATCATTGCTTGGTATGGAACCATTCTCGTTAGTAGTCCTTGACCTCATATCGATTCACCAAGATCTAAAAAGTTGGCATGTTTGATGGTGTTTCATTATCTAGCTTCATAAAAATCGTATGTCATAACCTCGTTCTGATTATCGGATGGTAGTGCCACGTATCACGTCCAGCGCAGCTCTTCCACCGCTGATGTCTCTTGCAGGAGAGCTGCGCGCCCGTGGACGAAGGTTGCCCTTGCAACGCTGAGTGGGAGCACAAGTGCACCAGTGAAGGCAGCTGCGGGTGGTCCGGGTGCCTTGCGCTGTGAAAGCTCAGGTGTTGCCTAAGCACAGCTTGAAAGTGAGAGGAGCTGCATGGTATACTTCATCACTGGAAAGATCGTTAGTTGGTTGGTTGGTAGGTCCAGTAAAAGCTGGTTGGTATATTTTCAAGCTATATTCTCAAGTTGGTTGGTATAAATCAGAGGTGACGCTTGACTGCAAACCATCGACTAGGACATGGCATTTTTGCAGCGTCTTGGTATTTTGGCAATCCCTGCAGGCTATTCCTGGTGTGAAAGCAAGGAGTACAGTTGCCCATTGGACTGCGGCGGCGCAACCGAGTGTTTCTCGTCAGAGTTCAAGCACTCGAAAAGCCGATCCAATTCCAAGGAATCAGCTGCAGAAAGGTTGAGCTTTCAATCAGCCTTAACTGGTCATGTGCTGCACAGTTTATTCAGGATTCTTGTGGCTTAGGACTAACTGATTTTGGGGGTGTAGAGAGATGTTTCAGTTGAGGACCACTGAGGGATTTTGTAGGGGAATCCTTGTACTGCTTGTTTAGAGATCCTGTCGTATCCTTCTGCATTTCTCTTGTATAAACGTTTTCGTAGACCTTCTGGAGAGATCTTGTGCAGAGATCTTTGGCAAAGATCTTCGGCAGCGATGGCACTTCATTGTACAAGGTCTTGTGCAGAAAGCTTGTGCACATGCCTTGTCTTATACCGGGATCTTGTATCGAGATCTTGTACAGAGTGCCTTGCAAGAGCTTGAGTCTTGCTTTCCACAGGAATCTTCTAGAGAGGTCATCGCACAGGGATCTTGTTGAAGGATCCTGCAAGGTGATCTTGAACAGAGAGACTTTGCACAGGGATACCACTTTTAACCCACATGAATTTGCATACGTAATTGCCTAATGCAAGAGTGTCATTATACATTTCACTTGCATCAAGACCTCCAGCAAAGAAACACTTTGATTGACCACATATATCAATTCTAATTCTACCAGATGTAATAACTCATGATCTGCACTGGTGTTTCTGAACCAGTTTTAGTGACTATAGCGGTTTTCGTCCCTAAAGATCTTGCGACTTCCACTGCTGGGTCTCAGGCTGGCACCACTCCGGCAACATGAGCTGCGGCACCTCTGACGGCTGCACCTGTGAAAGTGACGAACTCGCATGCGAGGAGCAGATCAACCGCGCAGGGTGGCAGGGTACTATGGGGGATGAAGAGGTGGTGATATGGCGAGCTGGGTCAATATCAATCAACCACCTTTCATGGGGCAGAATCACCAACAATAGGGAAACGATGGTTAATGATGGGGGAACCAGGGGGAACCAGGGGGAAACAAGCCATGTGTTGTGATAAATATTGAGAAATTAGCTGGCAAAGATCACTTAGTGATTGTAGAAACATTGAGAAACTTATTAGAACCGGACCATATCGATTAGCTGGTTTCTCTGTCAAAACAGCATGACAAAGAGGTGCTGTAACCATTGGCGGCTGTTTGGGTTGATCAGTTGTTGGCTGAGGGTAGCTCTGCAGCTGTTTGGTCTGACGAAGACTTAGTAGCCATTTGGGATTTGCCCAGTGTTGACTTGAACACCTTTGTTTTGCCTCCCATTCTTGTAGCCGAGATGACTCAGAGGCAGCAAATGACCATCCTTCAATTTTTTTGAAATCATACATAGACCTGCAATTGAATTCTTTCATACAAAGGATTGTCAATTAGTAGGAAACATCCTTTGGCATTTGATTTTTTAGCCATTTCAACGGAGACATTCTGAATTGTGCCTCGCAGGACGCTATGCAAAAGAGTGGTATGGAGATGCTTGCTACTCGGTGTGGCAAGATTATTGTGATGTACTGTTCAAAAGGGTACTCTAAGCCTTCTTTGTCGGGAAACCAGCATCTTTTTTGTTGGTGCATTTTTTGTTGGAAACACCCAGATCAGGGATGGTTTTAGAAGGGCATCGGTTTGTAGCCAAAGCCCCTTCCTTTTTGGGGGGAGGTGGAAAACTCACTGGTCGCTGCAAGAGTGAAGCCCGGATACTGCCGATAGTGCGAGGCCCTTTGGTTTGCAACTACGAGACGCAAAACTGGTGCTACCTAGTAGGACCGCCTGCACTGCTTCCAGGGTTGTATGAAGCGGCTGCCGGCCCGTCTCGCAGGATTTGATTCGGATGGCTTCATGACATGGACGGAGTACTGCTACACCAAGACAGGCACCAGCTGCGCAAGAGCATAAGTTGTGCAAAATCAACCTTCAGGATGATGATGATGATGATGATGATGATGATGATGATGATGAGATGCGGGATAAATTGGATGCCAACACGAATCTGAACAATATACCTTTTGATCACTGACCTGATCAATCTTCGTGTTGAAAACTTTCGGTTTGAGGTGGGTGCATCTTCAAGTCATTTTTACAGGACACCCATTCTTAGGTATGGTGGAACCGTTCTTAGGGACACCATCCATCACCCATCCCTTGTCGATCCCCTGCCAGCGCCTTCAAAACTTGGTTACGCCGAACCAGATCCGGAAGATTGGTATTGCCCGGTGATTTGCAACAACGACACCGCCAAGAAGTGTGGGGAAGGTGATTTTGCGGAATGCGTCCCAGTGACAGATCCTTGGACATGTCAGCAACAGCTCATTCCTGGACCTGATTTCCTGGTACCAAGGCATTTTCTGGCGCATTCGGAGAACCCATGAAAAGCTCGTTTGCAGACTGATACTGCCGTTTGTTGTGCGTGTTTTCATTGTGAGATCCCAACTGACAAGAGGTTCAAAACATTGGAGATCCTCAAAACCGACGGTTGATTGTTGCGCGAACGCTGGTTGTCACCACCTGATTTGGACAGTAAATCTATCATCCACTTGTGAAAGCAGTAGTGGTTCAGAAAAATAGAGATTTGTTGAGGACCAGGACACTTGTCATATCTTGACATTGGGGATGGACTAGGACATATTTGGTGCATCTTGGAGAAATCCCAACGAAATTCTGGAATCAGCAGTCCATGCACAGCAGTCAGGCAGTGGGCTCGTGCCAGGGATCATGGTAGTCATCTTCGTTTGGCACCACTTGGGTGCCAGCAGCGATGACCCCCTCAGGAAGAGTGCCCGGAAGTTTGCACCTCGGAACAGCAGATGTGCTGGATGGACAACTATGACACAACAGGCGTGCTGTGCTTCGATCCTGTGGCCCTGGTGAACATCCTTGTCATGTTTGATCTGTCCCCTGAAGGTTTTTCCCTCAGGGGGTGTGGTTGATCATGAACAAGTTCCTTACCCTCAAGGTTTGGATATCAATGGCGGTCACATTTTTGGCCAGATTTCCTCCAGAGATCAACTGGATCAGATCGTTCTCCCCAATCCAATCAGCTCAAACACACAACGGTGGCACCCTGGCGAGGCAACTACGTGAGTGGCGTTGATAAGTGCGCTCCCCAGGGCGAGGACTGCCCATGTGGCGACAACACCGTGAAGTGTATCTGGGTGACCAGCAGCTGGTGCTATTGTCCCAGCGGGGGTGAGCAGCACCGGCAGGTTGCGCCGAAACTATTTGTGTACCGAATCAATGGCTATGGGTCAAGGCTTTAACCAACCAATCATGGGGAGAACAACCAACAATAATAGGGAATAAGAAGGGGGATAATGGGTTTTGACCCACTGACAAATAGTTTACCCCTGGTTGACTGACAAATAGTTTACTAACAACCCAGAACTCCTGCTTGACAAATCCATCGTCACCATTGTTGATAGCAAGACAAGCAAAATGGCTGGGAATGGCTTAATCAACCGGTCACCATTTGTCATTTTACAAATATATATTCCTGTTCTAAACTGATTGGTGAATATGGTTCAGAATTGGGAGCTCCTGTTGTGATATGCATTGGGAAGATGCATGGTTTTTCCTATTCTAATCTGATTCCATTATACAAATGTTCCTATTTGTTCATTCTTTGCTGAATTATTGTGTTCCTTATTTCAGGAATAGTCGTAGCCACTAACCAGTCTTAGGTGGTGATTGTTATCGTATTGTGAGACCCAGACCAGTGGTTGTGTACGGCACTGCTTGTTTGGATGCTCAAGCTGGTACACCGTTGTTGTGGCCGTTGTGGATCAAAATCGATGCAACACTTGGTTGACACTCGGGCCACTGTTGATATAACACCACTCTGATGATGTACAGTAAAGGCTCTTGCCCATTTTAGGAGCTTCGACTTTCGATGCTATGTATCACATTTTGTCACCATCCATGATGCTCCTCAAATGCTAGTTCCACCACAAGTACTTCAGAAGGGTCTGTCTTAAGACTACCAACCAGCCACAGTAAGAGGCTTCCAAACATCACATTCTTTGAGGCACCTTCGACGGCTGGTCCTATTGCGAAGCGGCCTACTACGGCTGCCCAATCACTTGCGGGGCAGACGAGAAGTACTGCTACCCTGTGTCCTTCACTCCGGAAGGCGACGAAGTGACAAGTTGTGAAGCAGCATCCTTTGCCCGGAAGATGTGGGTGACTTTGAACCAGTGATGGGTACTTATGTTTTTCATCAAATAATCCATTATGGATATTGAATTTATCTGATTTCGGAATTTGATTCGTATGGAATGTACATCTCTTCCAGGTCTCTCTCTCTCTCTTTTCTGTCTTTCCGCTCTGTCTATACATGCATGCATAGATATACATGATGTATACTTATACGTATAAATTGATAGTACATGATAGTAAATGTGGTTTCTTAGAAGCACCAGAAGAAATCCGAAGAATGATCCAACAATGATCACTGTTTAGGCCAGTTGCTGGCAGTAACTTCCCCTCGATAACCGGCCGGTGCCAGGTGATTACGATGCCTGGCTGCACTGGATCCAGGGTGCCCCTGCTACTGGATATAGATCAGGTCGCCAGCATGTGACCACTGAATACGCTTACATTCACTTTGGTTCTTGTCGATCTTTTGCTTATGAAACTGTTCTTCCGTGATCCTCCAGTATAGCTGTTGATAGCTATTGTCCTGGTATGATAGCCACAACAACTAATCCTCGGCTTGCCCCCAACCTGGTTCACGAGATCAAAACGCAGAATTCCAAGGACTGGGAGAGCCCTGTCCAAGAAGTTTGCGCCAACGTGAGTGAGACATGCCCATGTGGTGCCAACGCCAAGCCATGCAAATGGACCGATGAGTGGGGTTACGAACAGGACAGGGCCAGGGCATCACTGGTGAGCAGGGCAGGCTTCAAGCCATGGCACCGAAGTCGTTAAGCTGGCTGTCCGTCGGGCACTGGTAGCTGATCTTCGTAACGTTGCAGCGTTGTTCTCGTAAGAACTGAACAAAAAACACCCCGCTGTTCTCACAAGCTGTTGTTACAGAATCTCAGCATTGGGAGCTCCCGTCGCAAGTTCATGCAAATCCACTTTTCACATTTTGAATTTCTACATTTTGCATCCTTCTCCTGTCCTACTTGCTTGTTTCACAGTGCCAACTTGTCAAGGAAACATGTAGATTTGTATGATTTGTATCTACTTGCTTAGCAATGATTAATTGCACTCGGGTAAACCAACCTGGCAGAGTACCATCCACCATTTGTAGCTGGGTTTCCAGGGCGTCCCCCCCAAGAAAAACATGTTATTTTCCATTGCCATGTCACCAGAGGGCAATCAGATTCCTCCAGCCTGTGTGTCCGGAGCGCGAAAGCGCACTTGGATGCGCAGCTGGGGTTATAACCATGGTCATAATCCCTATAAGTTAGCTGAACTAACCCCTATAATGGGCCTTGTAACTATGGTTACTTCCCACTTGCAATCCCTTGGGATCCAAGCAGGACTGGTGCTTTCCAGAAAATCAGGCTTGCCCAGTGACTTGCAGTGAGGGCCAGCAGAGGTGTTCCTTGGTTTCACTGCAGTCGTGTGCCCCGGAAGGTCACTTAACCTGTAGGACCGGTCCCGTACTCGTATGAGTTTATAGCTCTTCTAGCTCTTGTAGAATGCATTTCATGGTCTTACAGCTCTAGTCTATAGTCTTTCAAACTCTTATAGCTATTGATTTTAAGCACTTTGGATTTTATAGTTTCATGCAATACTGGGTAGGAATTACATGATTCATCAACTGCAACCCTGTGAGTTTGCTCAACTGTTTGCGGATTTTTGGAAGGATTTTGCAGTCCAAAGACGAGGGGCGATTTCCTGGCAACATGAAGTGCACACATTTTTCCAAGCGTCTTTACATCCTGTTATAGGGCTGTGAGTCAATATTTGCCAACAATAATAAGGGATAATAACACACAATAGTAGGGAAAACAATGGTGAATGGTCAATGATGGGAACCAGGGGTACAGGGTTTTGACCCACTGCCATATAAATTTTGCTACCTGTTACACTGACCCCTCTCTGTAGAATCTATCCTTACCGGCATTTTGCCTGCCGATTGATTCATCATCTCGACATTGATTGCTGGATCAAGAGCTGATTACTGTTGACCATGGAAAACCATTGTCCCATTCCAGAAATCAACACTGCTTACTAGACTGACTCAACGTTAATTCATTCAAGCCATCTTTTTTTAATCCCCCAAGTTTGCAATTGACTTCATAGGCAAAGTGAGCTTCTCAATATTTCACAGTGGAATGTTCCATTTGAGTTTCCTGTTTTCGGGACGCAGTTTCTTGTGTAGTGTAGTGACCATGTTTACTGACCCTTGATTGAAACGGATCCAGATAGATGTTACTAATGAGTTGATGCGAAAGATTGCGAATCTGTCAACAAAAATCTGTGGTGGTTGCTGGGAAATCAGTCAACAACAGAGGGTGCTTTTGGAAACGAGAGAAACATGTCGTTAAACGCGTGGGCCCTATTTTCAATGTGAAATGAGGGAGAAGGCTTTGACGACCTGCCACCTTTGGTGAAAACTGAAGATTTTTGCAGAGAATCATGTTTTTTTTTCCAGGTATCATTAGGTCGACATGGTTTTTGCCACATCCAGCTGCTAAGGCTATATCACTGACTTCAACGCCTCCGGCTATCCAGAGACATACTCGGAACGCTGCATGGATGAGGTGGGATCCATCCAAAGTGCTCCATTGAAATTTGTCGTGGCTGGCTTTCTTGGGCACTGGTAAAACCCAGTTAGGCCGCTGTTTGCTTGTCACGGGCTAGGTGGATCTCTGGGACATGATCCTATGTTGGTGTGTCACCGTAGTCTGTCAAGTCCCAAAGGTTGTGAACTGTGAACTGCGAACTAACTGGTGCTCAAATCTTCCCTCAGTCGGAAATCCTTCAGACCTTGTCAGTCCCCAGTGTGATAAACACGTGTGCCCTGAGGATTGGGATCATTTGAAGCTGATCGATCCTTAGGGTTCCCCATGTTTCCTCCTTGATTCGCCGTCGAATATTCATTGAAGCAGTCATGTGTTTGGAACAGCAGCGGTGACCAGTGTAGTGGAGGCGATTCGAGTGTTTTGGACGAGAGATTGTGCAGATGCTGATGATTGACTTAGCGGTTTACTAGTGCTTATGAATGGATAGATTCTGTTGATGGTTATTGCTGTAAATGTCATTGATATAGACCAACAACTTGGAGATACTATAAACAAAACTCTTGATTAGTGCTATGTTTTATGCCAGTCAATCCAGTCACGTTACGACGGCTTGTTGACAAGAGCAGCTTGTGATGGTCGTCACGTTGTGCCAGACGCGCTCGTGCCCGTGTGGAACAAACAGTCAAGAATGCTATGACCCATACTGGGACGAGAGCTACTGCTATCCTTTGGCAGACTTCTGGCTGCTTGGCCATGCTGATTCGAGTTGTTTGGTGGGAAAGAGCTTGAAGTCTGTGGACGGACAGTTCCTTCCACAAGCAACTGCAGTTCGATGATACGGAGATTCTTGCGCAAAAATGGGTGAACATCCATCCTGGCAAAGACTATTCTGTTATATTCTGTTCATTGGGTGGATTTGAACTGAACACCAAGGGCACCAACTTGAGGTACTTGAGGTTTTGGCGTCCGAAACTGTGAACATCTGGCTATGGGTCAAAACCCTGTACCCCTGCCTCCCCCATGATGAACCATTGTTTTCCTTATTATTGTTGGCTATTATCCCCCATGAAATTGGTAGGTTCATCCATAGCCATCTGTGAACCAAGGTTGAAGGAGCCAATGAATTGCCCAGTGTATTGCACGGATGACGAAGACTACTGCTACATTCCCAGCTACGATACCAAGGGCAATTGGATCAGAACGACGGTGCCATGGCCATCTATGGGCTGGGGGGACCATGTTGTCAGAACCTCCTCATCCTCAAACTTGGAATTGAGTGTTGAACTGCAATGAGTGGTGGATTCTGTTTCTCAACCAGTTTGAGTGGTGAACCAAAATCAGTTGAGGCAGGCCAGTTGTGTGGGTTTGGAAGGTAAAGGTTGGGATGTGACAAGAAGACACGGCTGGAGTGAAAGAAAAAGAGAGCCTTTGCTGTTGCCTGGGGACCATACTGACCATCCTTCTCTTGTCCAGGAGGAATGTGTGCCCAAAGGACAAGCGTGCGACTGCAGCAAGGGTCAAAATGCATTCTCCTGCACTTTCAACGACGAGTTTCTTGACACAAGAGCTAGCGCAGCTAGCTTCGGATGAGAAACTTGGGACAACATGGTCCGAGCTGTAGCAGCTTCAGTTCCGAGCCACCAATGAGGGGAAGCCGATCCACCTGGATTGAAACACAGTTGCTGATGCGATTGCACTGAGACCCTTCCCTGCTTCTCTCACAGATGAAGTGTTTTCAAAGCAATTGTACACTCTGGAAATCTAACACATCGCAAGGGAAAATCACCATGTTTTATCAAGAAACCCTGGGAAACCATCAACAATTGGTGGATTCTCCATTGCTATATTGGATTACCAGGGGTTAATTTATCTACTTCAAACGAATGTAAACCAGATATCAAATGCTATGACAAGACATAACAGTTATTATGTTTGTTATTTTAGTTGGAGTTTTATTGACCACCAGGAGATTGTTTCGGCTTGAGAGTGGCTGCTGCCATCGCTTCGTGCATTTTCGCCGTCAAAACCCGGGCCCCGCCCAGGTTTTGGGGATCCTGGACCGAGTGCCTGCCTACCCACAACGGCTATTGCCCCACGGATTGCGCCGATGCAACTTGGAGAAAACAAGGATGGGCCGCATGGGCATCGGCATCCCTTGATCCTTGAAGATCTGGCTCCTGGTGGCAGTATGTCCTGTTCTGTGCAACTCATCTGGTGGGAAAAATCCAAGAGATGAGTTGCACACAGCCAATTCTGGAAGCTGAGGGAGAAGTGGCTTGTGACTTGGTGGAGGACTATATGCCCAACGGAACTTCCCTGGGGCTGGTGCAACCTTCCGTGAAATGCGCTGCCAGCCACGATCAATGCCCCTGTCGGGGGCTCAGGGGCTCAGCGGAGATGCCGCGTATGAGCTGATCCCGTGCTGGCTTTCATCGCATTTCCACAATGAGTTTGTTCCATGATGTTCCATGAACATATGATAGATTAGGCCATCCTGAAATAGATAGGATAGAATACCAAATTGGCCAATTGGACTATCCCCCCCAACATGGGGCATATTCTATCTACTTCAGGATGGTCAAACACGTATAAGTTTACTAGAAGAACACCTGAAAAAACGATAACAAACACATTTTAGCTTCAGAGTGTTGATGCAATTTTCGCATCTCTGTGTACTGGCGTAATCAAGCTGCAATCAACACATGGTCTGTGAGCATCCCTGCGCGACGATTGGCTTTCCTGGCACTTGGCATGACCAACCGGGAAGTGCTGAGGTGGCAAAGAAGCTTCCCGCTGTCCCAACGAGGGGTGCATCTTCAAGGACGAAGGATGCGCTGTGGAATGTGGGGCAGATGAGAAGAA
Source organism: Symbiodinium kawagutii (assembly GCA_009767595.1). Lineage (NCBI taxonomy): Eukaryota > Dinophyceae > Suessiales > Symbiodiniaceae > Symbiodinium > Symbiodinium kawagutii. The sequence continues at coordinate 717,440 of VSDK01010127.1, read as the reverse complement.
GTGTTACTTGGCCGCGCGTCCAACACACGCAGCTTCATTGATTGTTGCACGGAATCATGAACTTTGCTGAAAAGATTGGATTCCGAATGGTTCTGGTGGTGCCAAAATGTTGGAATCATCATAGAAATATGGACTTTTGGTCCAGCCAGTTTTGAACTCAAGAACTCGCTGGCACCTCCAGGTGTTCACTGGGGACTGGGATGTCCTTGACCAGACCAATGACCACCCATGTTTTTCAAAAATCGATTCCATATAAACAACATGGGAGTCATTCAAAAGGTCATTGTAAAGATGGCCATTCCCGGATCAAGGCATATTGATCAACGCCCATATATGTTTCTGGGTCATATACGGGGCCAGGGATGCAATGACAGACCAGCCTGTCCACTGAGGCTACCTTGCGGACTACACTGCGGATGGTTCGTTCATCAGCGATCAAGAGGTTTGTGTGCTTCGATGGCAGATGGTCACAGTGCTGGTGAAGAGGGAAATTACATGAAATTACCACCATTTTATGGGAGATCCAAATATCTGAAAGAAATTTTCAAATTTGATGATATTTGATGATAAATCACAAGCTATTTATCAATCTAGATCTATATCATTCCGTACAGACCCCACGGTTGGCCACGGGGTGTAGCAGCGTCCCACGCCTCCGCAATCTCTGAGGTACCCAAGGATGACACGTGCCCATGCGGCAAAAATACCGCCAAGCCGCTTGGATGGAGCACTGGACAGGAACGCTGCTAGTGCTGCTTTGGCGGTTGATGGTTGCATATGCGGGGGTTCTAAAGCCATAGGGATCCCATGAGATCCCCCCGAAAATGGCTTGCTTTATTCGTATAAACCATTGATAGTGGATGATTTGGGGGTCCCCTATTATAAGAAACATACATGTTAGTTTAGTTGACAGTCATCGACTATAGGGTGATTTTTGGGAGATCAGCATCTCCACCACTGTCGGGGGGCAGATCCTGGATCTTCATTGCTTGGCGACCCGTTGTGTTTTCTCAGGTCTTAAGTCAACAGTGAAGAGCATAACCAGCGAATCCTTGAATCAAAATGGTGGCAAGCCTCATGTTAGTTGAATTCTTGTTTGCACCTGCTGAGCCTTTTGCCCATCCAATTTTACCAACATTTTTCGGAGCTTTTGTCACGAAAAACCACAAAGAAGTACTCAGAGCAACGTGGCTTTGATGCTTTGGGAGCCGCATCCAAGCCGTAAACAACTGCCTGAAGCCGTATCCCATGGGCACTCAGACCCCGACCTCTACACAGCCATTGAGGTGTGCAGACAGCGACTTGTGCGTGCGAGCGTCTGAAAAGGATTTGGTTTGTCCTTGCAAGGCTCGTGCCCTGTGCCGGAATTTGGAATGTTCATGGCTATGGGTCAATATTAACCAGCCAATAATGGGGTATAATAACCAACAATAATAGGGAAACCAATGGTTAATGATAGGGAACCAGGGGTACGGGGTTTTGACCCACAGCCTCATGAGACATTGGACCTCTCATTTGGATCACAAGAACAAGTATGATCATAAGAGGAGGCAATCATTTTTCACTTTCCAACCAGTGTCTAAGATCACCAGGTTTTGCAACTTCAATGAGCTTGTTCTTTCACTCTGAAATCTGCTTCTGGTAGAGATCCATAGTGTTGCAAGGCTGTTTTGGACTTCATCGACTCCTGTTGCTGTAGTGCTTGTGGCTATGGTGATTGTTGTCGTTGTAGTTGTGGTGCTAGTAGCAGTCGTAGTTGTGGTATTATCAGTACTGTAGTTCACTGCGCTAATATAATAGTAGCAGCAGCAGCACCAGCACTAGCCATAGCAGAAGTAGCAGCAGCAGCACCAGGAGCGGTAGCATTAGCAGTAGGAGTAGTAGTTGTTGGTGGTAGTAGTAGTAGTAGGAGGAGGAGGAGTAGTAGTAGTAGTAGTAGTAGTGGGCATCTCTAGTACTGGTGAGTAGTGGGGGCATTGAGTAGTAAGTAGTCACTAGTGAGAGCGGGGGCGAGTGAGTAGTGAGCAGCGACAGTGGGAAGAATAGAGTAGAAGTAGTGCTATCAGCAGTAGTCGTTGTTGTTGCTTTTGGTTATTCTTGTCCCTTTTCTTTTTGTTGTTGTTCTCAATTCTTTTGTTGTTGTTTTTCGTGTTCCATGTTTGTTAGTTTGTTAGTTTGTTAGTTAGTTTGCTAGCTAGTCAGTTTGTTAGTCAGTCAGTCAGTCAGTCAGTTTGTTACTTAGTTAGTAGTTTGTTTGTTAGTTTGTTTGTTGCTGGCTTCGCTGTTGTCCACGTAGGCCTCCGAGAAGGAGTGCCGCGTGACGGACTACACGAAGGACGGCACGGTGGCCGGCTATTCCACCCAGTGTGTGAAGGAGGGAACGGCCTGCCCCTGCGGTCAGAACACCATCAGCTGCCCAGATCCCAATGACGCGCCTTGCCGGGCCTTGGTTGGCCGCCCCTCCTGCTTGGGATCTCGAACTTCAGCCGCCTAGGAAATGCCCAAGGCATGTCTTCATGTAAGTTTTGGTTATTGGATTCATGATTTGTTTCTTGGATTCATGATTTGTTTCTTTGTTTCTGCTGTGTATAGGCAACATGTTGATAACTCGACTGTGAACAGTTTGCAATCCTCAGAAAAAAATCTGAAAACCCTTTAGGTTTTTTTTGATAAGGTGTGTTTTTGGCACTTGTCAATAAACATACTTGGACCATAAATCCATTAGAAATCCATCAGTTTTCCATCATTTTTCCATTGATGGAATGGTGGATTTTTGTTGGAATTTTGTTGTAATTGTATTGTAATTGTGTTGGATTTTTTTAAGAATTTTGTTGGAATTGTATTGGGATTGTCTTGGAATTTTGTTGGACTTGCGCTGGTTGGAAGTTTGTTGGAATTGTGTTGGAATTTTGTTGGAATCTTGTTGGAATTGTGTTGAAATTTAATTGCTCTTCATTTGAACAGTTTACAAACATCCTCGGATGGTTAGTTGGTTTGTTGGGGATGAATGAGCCTTTGTGGAAACAAACTACAAATCAGCAGAAACAGGTTCTCATTGGATATTGTTGGTTACCATCTCCCGCGATTAGCCTTTCATCATAATTGTGAACAACCATGAGCCATCATGAACCTATTGTCATTGCTTAACATGGGTTATTGTATCTTGATAGTTGCTTATTATCATTGATCAATGTTCATATTCCTATATCGTTAATATTGGTATATTGTTCAATGTTCATATTCCTATTATTGTCAATATTATCCTTGTTGATTTTTATCCTTGTTGATTCATTTTATTCCTATCCTTGTGCATATTTCCTATTATTGTCAATATTTTTCCTATTATCATTGCGATCATTGTTGGTTTTATCCCTGGACATTGTTGCAAACATCATCCCCTGGCCACCACCTTCCAAGCCGCACCAGCTCCTCACCCAGGGCCACCTGGGGCCACCTCCCAGGTGTTGCAGAGCCTTTGCACGCCGAGCTTCCAACACAAGAGGTGCCCGGCGCCCTGCACGGCCGAGGCCATCCTGGCAGGCGAGTCGCCAAGGAGCAAGCAAGCCTCCGATGCTCATGGTTTTCCAACGGCACAAAGGACCATAGAATTATATATATATATATATATTATATGTATATATATATTATATATATATGATACATATATGATATATGTAATATATCTATGTAAAATATTAAGATTTTATGAATTATATTATATAGAATGTTAAGATTTTATCGTTTATTTCTATATATACAAAGCACCATATATAGAATTGTATTGTCTTAATTCCTATATGTTGATGTTGTTGGTGGTGGTGCTGGTGGTGTCGCATCGTGACGCCCGAGAGGCAACACCACTTGTGTGCTGACCAACCTGGACGCGGATGGAAACTTCAAGTCTGAGACGGTGCCTGGACGGTTCCCGGACGTCCCATCCTTACGTTACATCCCATGAACCAGCAGTGATACGGTAATGGTTCGGATTCATAGTGGTTAATAGTGGTGGTAAATATTGGTGGTTGATCATAGTGGTTAATGATATTTGATATTATATCTAGTGGTTAATTGAGAATGGTCAATAGTGGTGAATAGTTCCCCAGATATTCTCATTGATACCATATTGCAGGAAGCGATTTTAAGCAACAGAAGTGCCACCTTGTTTGCAATTCATTTGTAGCGACTGCCGGAATCGTCTCAAATATCAACAAACAAAAATCAACAGAAGAGCTGTTGATTATGCCAACTAGCTTATTTTCTACCAGTTTGACCAAGCAATATGGCCAACCAACAGCTCTCGTAGCCACGAACATCTTCGAAGGCTTGGTTGAAAGGCCCTAGTCCTGCTATCACTGTGCGCACATTGGCTTTGGAGGTAGTCCCGTCCGATGTGTGGAAGGGCAGGGAACCCTTACCAGGTTGAACCTTTGTTTGTAGCAACTCTATTGGGTGATTATGATTGATGAGTACAGTAGTGTTTAATTATGTTTAGTTGTGGTTAATGATGGTTCATGAAGCTTAACATCATTTGAAATACAGGCATACGGCAATTTGTGAGCACCTGGACCTAATAAAATGCTTTCCAAGCCATGATGGCAGAGATTGTTTCACGTATCCTGTTTTGATCCAACTTTTACACCCATCCATACACCAGATTTCGGAGTAAAGCCCTCGTTGATCATTAAGAGAAGCGTTCTACTAAGTGGTGTGTTGGGGATTTTCACACCTCAAGATTTGGACAGCCAACCAGTCGAAGGAAACCAACGAAGTGCTCAATTTCTCAGTCCTGGTTGATTGGCAGTGATTGGTAGTTGGTTCGCCGGTGAGGCCTGGGATTTCACTCCGAGGAATACACGAATTGACCATGAAATCAGGGGACCAAGCAATGTCACGGAGTGGCCTCCCTCTGCTTTGCCGACTGAGATCACATGCATTGGCCCCAACGCGACATGCGGCGTTGGTGATGGAATGAAGCGTTGCCAATCTGGGGCTGCCATTGCAGTCGATACAACTTGCCGCAATTTGCACCTGGGCAACCCATTGTTTGCCGTTTTTTTTGTTTGCTGGAATTGCACCACCAACAGTCCGACAACAGTAGAACTACACTTCAGCATCCAACACTTCCCGTTGGGCAAAGTATCAATTTTCGGTGTACCATTTTTTGTCGATGCTGCCACATGTTTACAATTTACACCTATTTAAGATCCCTCGTGTTTTGGGATGATTATCATCAGTCAATGGCATGTGACCTGTTTAAGATTGTCATCAGTGAATGGAATATATATATATATATATTTCATCAACAACAAGATTAACTGATGATGATCCCTATTCAAATGGAATAAAATGCCTTGTTGTTAATGGAATCCCTTTCAACAACAATATTTCATGGGTGAACGGTCAGCACAGCACAGGGATTATTGGCAGATGGTCACCCAGTTCTGCTGTAGTTGAGGAGACCGCATATGGAACAACGTCAATCAACTACCCTACGTTGGTCACATCATTAGGCGATTCATTGTTGGTGTGCTGACTTCTGTTGTCATATCATTGGCTCAGCCGTTTTTTTGTCAAAACTCTCCTGTGCGTTGTGCTTCTTTGGTGGGTAGGGTTGGTCAGATTGAAGGGGCGCTTGAAGCATTTTGAAGCCATTCAAACTGGTGATGCGCGGAGCCACCTCTCATTGTCCAAACCTAACAGAAACATAGAGTGGAAATGTGGGACAAGTAAACTGTCAAGCTTGCTTGGTCAGCGCTTGAGGGCCAGTCCGATTCGCGAGTCTGTTGATCATCCCTGACCATCAGCCTTGGAGTTCCCACTGCCAAAATCCATCCCCAATTTTACCATGAACAGCTTAAGATTCCCATAGGACCATAGGATTATGGGTGGTGTATAAGCTGGCTTCTCAATGAACAGCTGTAGATTGTGGATGGTAGTGGTATATCGGATCCAATTTTCCGTTGTGGACTACCATTAACAGCTGGTTTATGAATGGCATGGATCTCTCACCCAAAATTCGCAAGAAATGATTAAACATTCCCATGATTCGCATCAGCCATGGCAAGGAAAAGCAATATGAATCATTATTGACCAAGCTAATAACTATTAACCATCAATTAATCACGACCACTTGATCATTCTCAACCAAAGCGTGACGACGCATCATCAATCAACCATGACCATTCTAACAACTGTCAAGCATATTTGATCATGATTAACCAACATCAACCATAATCAACTATCATGGATGATGCTACAACATCAAGCAACCATAGTCAAGCAAAGTCAACCATCATTAACCATCACTAACCATCACTAACCATCATAAACCACCATCAACCATCAACGTGATGCTTAGTTGGTTCTCATCCATCATGGCCCACCATTCTCGCCGCTCTGCGCGCCCCAGGTACGCTGCCACTGGCAGCGCTCGCAGACTGAGCGCGGCCCGGCAGCTGAGTGGCACTGCGGAACGCGAGACCTGCGAGGCCATTGTGACCATGAGCAGCTTGCGAAGCTTGGGACGGTGGTTAATGATAGGAGAGCAAGTGGTAAACCAACCAACCAACCAACTGGTTAACCATGGTGGCGAGCTGGGTGGTGGGTGACGGGTGGTGAATCAATCAATAAAAGCTCGTTTATGGTTTATAATCGGAGATGATAACTAACAATTATAGGGGATATACCAACTATATATGGCGAGCTGGGTCAAGCAGTTAACCAACCAACCAACTGGTTAGTGGTTAATGATAGGAGATAACAAGCAACAATCATAGGGGATATATGGCTATGGGTGAAGGGGTAGATGTGGGTGGTGACCCGTGGGTTTTTTGAAACCCAAATATTAGGGTCATTACTAATACACTCCGGTAAACTAACCTGGCAATGGATTTCAACCATATTTTATAGTGAAACCCAGGGAAACACCAATAAATGGTGGATTTTCCCTTGCCAGGTTAGTTTACCAGAGGGTAACAGTTTTTGCATGCCCTGAGACTGAGTCGCCTTGGCGCGAACTGATGGCGGCATCTGAGGATCTGACGCTGCTTCCAAAGCAGAGACCGTCCGAGTGAAGATGAACAGCGTAGCTGGCCTCAAAATCGGTGGCCACGCCAAAAGTGACGATTGGTCGTTGCGATGGTTGGTTTGTTGACTAGTCAAATGTAATTCATATGTTTGGGATGGCAAAACAAACCACCAATCCATTTTACGGCTACCTTATTCAGCTTGTTGATCATTGCAATCGCCAGTCCCCTGTGCGGGTCACTAGGACCAAGGGAGGCACTTGGTACGTACAACCAATGCACAACTGGGTCTCGACAATCGCTGGATTGCTGAGGCGGAAGACAGCAGTTTTAGCAGGCCATTGCAAGAAGCCAGTAGAACAAGACAATATAGTTGTATGATGTTGTATTGGTTATCCACGCAATGAAAGTATTCCACTACATACTTGTTGTTTCGATGTATATATGTTTCAAATATTACATATAGTGTAATTACGGTGTATTTTTCAATGTATTTTTTAACAAGGCAATTGTGTAGATACCAATATTGGTCGTAAATATAGACGACTTCAAGATAATCAATTTTACTGGGTGTTTCTCCGAATAGGCGCCATCATGCGCCATCGGATCATCTGTTTATAATAACTTTCAAATAGTAAACCAAACATTAAATATTTTTGGGTACCCTTATTCTCACCACCAAAACCACCTTGTAAATCATTATATCTTGCTTGACCTCACTATTGTAGCCATGTTGATGTTCCCAAGGTGGGACTGGGCGATGGAATGTATTTCGCAGCTACCCCTCAAACGCGACATGGGTGCCGGTTGATGCTGGTGAGTTCAGTGGCTAAGTGGCGTTGTTTGCTCAAAACTGGTTAACAATGCTTGAAGGTAGCTTAAACTTAGAGGTTGATCATGTTGGATCATGGCCGATCATGGTTGATAACGGTAGACAATGCTTAAGAATGGTTGAGAATGGTTGAAAGTGGTTGATAATGGTTGAGAACAGTTGATATCGATCTTCTTTGATGATGGTTGACAGTAGTTGATCATAGTTGCTCATGGTTGAAGATGGTTGATAATGGTTGATAGCTCCTTATTTTGTGTTATTTGGTCATTGTGGTACGCCGCCCGGACGAGCAGGGGGATAAGAACCAATTGTTTCCTGCATTTTCAAGATGAACGTGTTTGTACGTCATGTGCCGAACAGTGCGTGCATATTCTAGATCATCAAAGGCGGCGATCTGCACCCAAAGACATTCATGAGACATTCTTACCATCCCCATTGCTATCCATTGCTTGTCTTCATCAACCGTTGTAGCCACATGTAGTGACCTTCATTTCCAACAACAAAGGTCCTGTTTTCCAGAGATTCTGGGAGGGAAAAGCCTGCAACTACCAAGTTTTGACTCAATGATGTGTGAATATCGTTAGCGTGTCACTTAAAAACCTTCGAGTTGTGCACTCGATTAATTTGATTGCTGCAACAAGGATACAAGTTTCAGCGTATATGAGCATACAGTACTGTACCTTACTTATGATCATTATCGTAGCATCATACTTCGGCATTATCATCATTTCACTATTTTTTCAGACTTCATTCAATCGCACACAGATTTGCCTTGACACGCACGGGACCTGTGAAGCAAAGACACCTCTGGCGAAAGTAGGTACTCCAAATCCCAAGCACTTTGAAGACGACCCTGTTGATCAAGAGCACCGCCACATCACGATTCTTGGCACGATGTTCCTGACGTTGGCAAGCCTTGGTTCACCCCAAATTGAGATCTCAATGGGTCACAACTGAGACTGTAGACCTGAGTACTCCTTCAATGGGGCTATATTGCAAATGCAAACCACTTGGAAGATAGTTGGGTTCTGTCGGGTTGGTGACATCATCACCTGGTCTGATGTTGCATCATTGCTGGCCTTGGATGTTTGGCTTATCATTTGATGTTGGATCATTCATTGCAAACATCAGCAGCTACCAGTTGATTTGGATGATGACTCATACAGATGCTACAGGAAGCCTAACTGCGACCAACCATCTCCGGCAGATTCTACCAGGAAGTTTGGTTAGTTCCAAGCAGCAAAGTCTTGGCAGAGCTGTGGGTCGTTCTTGGTAGTGGGAAGAAGGTTCCCACTTGGAAGCTGTGCCTGGGGCTTCCGTGCATAGAAAATCATAGGCTGCCGACTGAGCAGTTTCCACCTGTTTGCTGGGCTGAAGAGACCTGGTTTAGGCATGTTTACGAGGAGTTCTGTGGAGTTCTGGGACGATCCGGGATGGCAAACTGAAACTGCGGTAGGCCCTATAGTAGCATTGATACCAGCAGTTCTTGAGGTGATCATCCATGATTCGGGGCAACCACAGGGATCCCTTCCGGGCAATGCCCGCGCCCAGCGTTTCTGGCGAAGGGCTCGCCGTTTGGGGAAGGGACTAGGAAGCCACCAGTAGCAGGATGGCACCAACCTGAATGCCACAGTTGGGTGGAACAATACATACTAAATGGTACCGGTTGAGAATGGTTGACACTGGTTGATCATGATGGATAATGGTTGATGATGGATGACACTGGATGATCATGGTTGATAATGGTTGGTAATGGTTGATAATGGCCACCAGGGAGATGTTTGAAGTTGAATGATCCCAAACCCCAAACCTGCAGCATCATCCTGCAGCTTCTCGTAAGGCCGGTTGGATGGTCGAAAACTTTCGTCAACGGTATCCACCATGATCTTCTTCATTGACAATCAAGGCAGCTGTCCAGCTCTGTGGGTGAGGGGTGTGGGCAGATCCATTGGTACACAAAAAGGTTCCACATTGGATGGCAGGCCATGGCAGGCCATGGCAGGCCTGTGTGCATAGGTAACTACGGGCGTGTTTACCACCTTAGAATGTTGGTATATATGTGTAATGTCAATGTAATAACGTGATGCTTGCAAGTCGTATGGAGTATTCAAGGTTAGACATATGTAATGCAAGAAGATGCAACGTACTGTCATGTCCTGTAGTGTAGTGTATCGGTGTAGTGTAGGTATGCAGTTTTACATGGATGCATGCAAGGATGGGTACATGCATGTGATGTGATGTAACGGAATGTAATGTATTATATAATGCAATTTGATGGATTTGATTTGCTGTGATATAATGTATGTGAAGATATGTGAAGCATCTATGTTTGTAGTACTGTGTGGTAGTATAGTAATGTGATGTAGTAAGTTGTACTGTCACTGAAATATTGTGTTGTTATGCAATCGATTCGCTTGTGCGTGTAGTAGTTTGTTGTTGTACGGTGTTTGGGAATCTTACTTTCTGCACGCGGTACTGCATATCACGAAGTATACGCAATGCATGCAATGTATGTAATTGATGTAATGTAACCAGATAGAACGCAATGTAATGAACGCAGCACAATTCATTTTTACGTAACATATGACATGCAACTTATGCAGTGTATTTGATGTATGGAATATTTCATATAGTCACTGATCATGTATAGTTGTGCATTCACCAGTTCTCATGTTAATCGAAGCTGACAAACTTTGACCATTTGGGCTCGCATTAAGCCGGTTTTAAATATGTCTTGAGCTCGTGCTGGTTTGAGTCCATGTTGAGCCAGAGTGGCGGCTGGGACAAGATGCAGATTTCACAGATTGAGTGCAGATTGAGTTTCCCCACTGCAACGCTACAGTAATCCGCTGAACGGCTGGGGATGTCCTCTTTCTGACAATCAGCCAAGTCTTGGTCGTAGCCATGGCTGAAGTACTGGCAGAATTGTTGACATTGCACCATTGCCTCCAGGAGTTTCAGCTTCGGTGACTCCGGGACAAGTCTGTGAGGAGTTGAAGAAGATGGTGAAAGCAAGCAGCCCTTCCCTGACATCGGTTTCTTGGCGGCACCAAGCGTACAGCAGAGATCATAGGATGTAGTTGGTAGCAGTTGTTGTGCTGGTGCTGTTGGTTAGTTGGCAGGAGCTTGGGCAGGTAGGAGGGAGGAAGCAAGTTAGTGCAAGGTGTAGGGAGAAGGAGGCAGGTAGTAGGTAGCAAGTAGATGTAGGTAGGTAGTACTAGGTTGTGGGCAGGTGGTTGTGATCGTGCTAGTAATTGTTCGCAGCATTCGCAGTAGCAGTGGCAGGGGAAGTAGCACTGAAAGTAGACATAGCGGTAGTATGCGGTAGTGGCAGTAGCACCTGTAATGGACGAAGATGTGGAGGAAGGAGCGAGTTAGAAGTGAAAGAAGTAGAAGTAGAAGCGAGTAGGTCTGAGATTAGAAGATAATTAGTAGACTAGACAGTAGTCACAAGCAGGAAGGAGTAGGAAGTAGGCAGCAGTAGTTGACAGCCATCAGCAGTGACTAAGGCTGTGAGCCCTGCTGGAGTGATTGATGCCAAGGTGCGACTGGGTTCCCATGTTTGACCTCCAAAATCCATCCAGGGTGCTTCAGGTCTTATACCCAAACCATTGGAGTTTTGGAGTACCACCCACCGGACGTGAAAAAACACGTGTAAAAAGGACGCCCACGCGTGGCATTTGATCTACTGTTTGCAGTTCAGTTTTTGAGGGATTGGCAACGGCCACACTGAAAATCACATTGAACCTGATGAGCAGAGACTTACCCACGCTCTGTGACTGCCCCAAGTCCCCCCACCCCAAAGCTCTTAGCTTTCACATCTGATTGTTTCTCAAGTCACAGGGGAGTTCTCATCCAGCTTCACCATTTTCAGCCAACCCCCCAGTTATCATCTGAAGCATTTTTAGTAACCCAAGCAGTTGAACTATATCCAACCATTAACCAATCCATCAACCAACCAGTTGGTATATCCAACCATTAACCATTTTTTTCCATTCGCATGACGGTTGGGTTTCGTAAGAAAGCACCTTCATTAAATTCGGTGTCGCTATGCTCTGTGCCAGTCTGGTTGCATTTCTCCCCAAGAACATTCTCCAAGCCTCTGATGCAAATGCGAGGTGATTGAAACAAACTCCTCAAGAGTGTCACCACCCGAAATGGCACCACCATCAGCTTGGGGAGTAGCAAGTTCAGACAAAAGCACGGCAGCAAGACAGGCATTCAACCTGTCAGGATACTCTTTGAGGGGAGCCGTAGCGAAGCACTTCGCTTTTGGATTCCACCCCATTTCAATGGCGTTCAGATTCCATTGGGGCGCAGGAAGTTCCCAATGTTGAAAAAGCTTTGCAGCATGGCCATGATTGAGTACTAAGAAGCCAGTGGGTTTCCGGCAAATCTGCCCATATCGGCCTTGGTCAACGAGATGAAGCTTAGCTCCAGGCCAAAGCATGAGAGCACTCATTTCTGGAAAGCACCACGTGTGGGTGCCTCCTGCACATGGCCCCTGTTCAACATCGAAGGGAGCTGGGTGCTCGAATACACCCCCTTTTCCTGCGATCATCTGTGAGATCAGCATGGAAGTTGAAAATCTCCAAAGGAAATTGCCACTTTCAACCTGCGAATGTAAACGTCCAAGTAAGCCAGGGAGTCCCCACCTGTAGGCCTTTGACCTCAAAGGTGGCGGTCCTCCTTCACGGAACCTGGCTTTAGTGAAAGTTTCGCAGGGGGGACCTGCTACGAAACTGTGAATGAATCCCCGTCTGGCTTCGCCATTCCAAAATGTGAAAGCTTGGTCAGTGGCTAAGTTTCCAAGGGTGGCATCGACAGCGACATCAAGACTCAACACCTTAATAAGGAGTCCTCGGTCTGATGCCTGGCTTTCAAGATGAAACTGGAGATCACCCTCCCTGCGACGGCCACTGAAAAAATGTACGATGAACTGTGTCGGCATTGGAATGTGTCGAGGGATTTGCACCTGCGTCACATCCAAAACTGAAGGAAATGCTGGTGTGATCAAACGGGCAGCTTCATTGCGAATGCGTTTCATCATCGGCTTTGGGGCAGGCCTCCGTGGTTTATGAATCCAGCCTCGATGTTCATCGACCGTCGTGGCGCACCATTCTTCAACTGGTCCCTCAATGGGAGCAAAGGGTACATGGTCCATGTCAGGAGTGCGGTGATCATCAGCTAGCAGCTGAGGATCATGGTAGCGGAGCTTCAATTGTTCAAGGCATCTGAGACCCCCATGTTGAAAGTGGGCCGACAGACGCTTAGTCGAATGAAACTCCTGCATGCAGCAAAGACATGAAGTGCGAGTTGCCCAAAGATAGTGATCAGCATGAATGTTGTGCGCTCTCATCATGTGGGTAGCAACTTGATGGGGGGTCTGGAAGTGTTTGGCACAAACCGGACACAGAAACCCTTCATGGTCTTCATCTGCTCCCACAAATGCAGCATCATCAGCAGAGTCAGGTGGGTCATGATAACCCAAGACCTGCAACTGTTCACGAAGTCGACGATGCCAAACCTGAACACCTTGTGCTCGAATGCGCATGTTCAAAGCTGCTGATTGGGCTTTGCGAAGGAGACCACGTGCACGGTGCGGGGATCTTTCACACAAAGAGATGAAATCTGACAAGCTCCATGGGGTACTCTCACCTAAAACCGACATGGAGAGTTGATTGGTGATCCAGTTAAGGCCATCCTGCACATGAGTCAGCCAAGACTGGTCTGCTTGAAGCAAGGCCCAAATGTGCAGAGTGCCAACCGTCACTGCAGCAATCAAACCTCGAAGTCGATGAACATGAAGAAGTTCCTGTGGCCAAAGAACTCCCAATGTGGTGATGATGTCTTCATGGCTGTGGTGCACGTTTTTGTCCCACCCAGGAAGTTGTGAAAAGACATACCGGTAAATACGCATGACACTTTTGTGAAAGCAGATCTCCGCAGCTTTGGTGTCGAGGATCCAGGAGCCACTTGTGGCCATCATCTTGGAGAGGATGACCGAATGAAGGACCAACTGTCTGACTCTAGGTTCAACTCGGTGGTTACGGAGTACTGGTCTGCGAATCAACTTCAGTGCTGCAAAGGTCTGAGCCGTCCGGTATTTGATGTCTCCCATGCAGTTCCCTTGAATGGAAAGGATGCTACCCAGGTACTTGTAACGATGCCCCACATGCAGTGAACGAATTTCACCATTGACATCCTCAAATCGAAGCAAGGAACCCTGCTCCAGATGCAGCTGTCGTTTAAGTGCTCGAGATCCTGGGCCGGCCAAGTGGACAATCGCCTCAGATTTCCCTTTGGCAAGGTTCATATCGATGCCCATGGTGGCCAGTTCGGTCTGAACAATGGAAACGATCTTGGATACCTGCTCACAAAGGAGGTGGGGTGCATCTGAGGATTTCATGAAAAGGAGGTCATCAACCCAGGCCTGCCCGCTGAAGTCAACTGTGCTGTGGCCCCTGCAATGCTGTGGAAGTGGTCCATCTTCAGCAATGTGAAATGATTCCAGCAATCCTTGTTCACGCAACTTGCTTTCAATCTGTTGCATAGCTCGTCCCATGACCAGGTTAAACAGCACATCTGCTACTGGATCCCCAGGACGAGATCCGCGGTGTGTCAGAGCCACCCGCTGGGACTCTTGCTCACAAACAAACCAAGTTGTACGATGAAGGCCTCGGGTGACAGCTGTGAGATGTTCGGATGCTCGGGCTCTGCTCATGGCAGAGACTTGGAGTGCGTTATCTATGATGAGGCGTTGCAGCTTCTCAGAAACTCCAGAGTGATTGATGGTGTTAACAAAGCTACGGTAGTCGTGAAAACTGAAGCATAGTTCCCGCACCAACCGGTAGAAAGCTTCAATGCCATCAACAAAGATGAGGGCGTAGCTTCGGCTCTGACTACGACACCAATGCTGGAAAGATCTGACGCCCATGGTGGGCACCGTGATGGAGGCACCATGTTTTCCCCCAAATTGGCCAGCATGGGCTGCTCTTTGGTAGCGCTCATCAAGCGCATCACGAATCAATGAATGCACAGCTTTACCAGGGATGCTGGAGAGGAGGATGTTCCGCCAGCTAGAGGCTTGGCATGTTGGCCCCCGCTTGAATATTGCCTTGACTATGCCTCCTCGCCATTGAAGGGGGTCTGCACCAAACATGGCCACCTTGGAGAAAATGCCATAGTAGGCCTCTGCTGCTGCTTGGGGCGCTGCAAGAAAAAGCTCACCTGGAAGTCCATCAGGACCTCCAGCCCTGCCCTTCTTAAGCTTCCGGAACTTCCCTTCAACAGCCTGGAGGGTTGGAACATGTTCCAGGTTGGGGAGCGGAAGCTTGTGGCTGAGCTCTCGACACATGTCTTTCTGGTCCTCCAAGAAGAGGCGAACGACTTCATCAGGGTGGTGTTGGGTGCCCCCTTCAGCTTGCGCAAAGTGTTGTTGAAACAACTGTGCAACCTCAGATGGTGAGGTGGCAAATTGGCCCGAATGATCACGCAGCCCTGGCATATGCTCAACTGAGTGGAGGTCTCTGCGGTGTTTTGGCAGCAAAGGCTTAAGTGCATTCCAGATCTCCGGCAAAGGAGTCTCAGCAATCTGGTTTGCAACCTCCTGTGCAAGTGCTCTCTTATCCTCTCGAAGTCGAAGCTGCAAGGTCCGATGGGAGTGAAGAAGCTGGTGTGACAGGTTCAAAATGCCTCGATCAATGGATGCCAAAGTGCTGCGATATTCGGTTGTGGTGCAATGGGGGGCTTGTGTGCGCAGCATCCTCAAGCCAGCCCAATGCTGAAAAATGCCTATCTTGATGGTGTTGTCTTTCCATCTGTGGCAGTCTCTCAGTTGTCTGCGTGCATCTCGGTGTGCTAACACTGCCTCATAGGTGGCATCTTGGAGGTGCACCTTCTTCTTTGTCCTACGGTTGAGGCGAAAGTGTTGCTGAAGGGATGCATGGAGATATTGTTCCATGACATGACAATGTATGGTGGGATCTGTCTGCGAAGGGATGCAAGGCATGTTTTCAAAGATGCGTCGACAAGTGTCTCGACCTTCAGGACTCAGCATGGCTATGCGATCCAAGGGGATTCGACGATGAAACACATCACGTTGGCCTGCTATGTTCATGCAGCTGTCAACTATGACGGCCCTGTGGTCATGGTCAGAAACACCTGAACGAAAATCCCTGTCCACATGTGAAGCAAGAATCCCAGACTTCCACTGTGCTGGTACTGCAACATAGTCAAGGCGACTACCTTTGCGATCGCCAATGGACCACGTGGCATGATCACCTGTGTGAAATGATGAAAAGGTTGCAGGTAAACACAAATTGCGTTCAATCAGCACTTGGTGAAAGAGGTCACTGCAATCAACATGTGGGTCATCATGGTTTGCTCCAAAGGTCCCACAACATGCGTCGTCAAATCCTTGCATGCGAGCATTTGCATCTATCATGAGCATCAAATGCGCACGGTCTGGCACGGATGCAAGATGATATGAGAGGTCCTTCCACCATGCTTCTGCTGAGTCATCGGAGGAATGGGGGGCATGCCCGACAACGAAGCAAAAATGCAATGAGGCCACATGCCCATGAACAATCAGCAGTCGTGGAGAGCTGAAGCCAACTGTGAAGTTTTTCTTGTGAAAGAAAAACGGTTTCCCTTGGTGTCGCATCACAGGTATTTGGTTGGACACCCAAAGTTGCAATCCACCATGACCTTGTGGTGATGCAGCTGAACAAAACCGAAAGTATGGGTTTCCCGGCCACACACACGTGGTCTTGTCCCTGGTTTCCTGGAAACCTGCCACCACAATGCGGCTGTCAACCAACTGCTGACGCAGGAGGGCAATCGTGCCATGCCTGCGGGTGGTGAGAACATTGTATGACAGCATCTTTAAAGTTACTTCAAATGTGCAATCTTGGACAGGCTTGCATAAATCACCGGGTCGCCATGTGAAGGGCAAGGAGTCAGCAGCCTGGAATCCATCAAAAACAATCTGGTGCTTGCCCAACCGAGGTCGATCCGGAGCTACAAGGTCAGCAAACAGCCATTGCATAAAGTGACGTGCAGTGCGTGATTCGACATGGACCTGTGGCAAAGGCGCATGTTCTGGAAGCGTGTTGCGACACACTGCAAAGGCAATGGCGTCAGCCAGCTCGTTACCAGCTTGTCCTGTATGACCTTTAACATGGTGAAAGCTCAAGGATCGATGATGGCCTGCTTTCTGGAAAATGGCTCGGAGTGTGGACCCAATCCCAAAGTCCTGCTGGCAATCAGCACCTTGGAAATCACCGGATGCTGTGTAGCCTGCAGAAGTTGAGTCAAACAAAATCCTAGCATGGTTCGTGGATTGCTCTTGTAAAAGAAAGGCCGCTGTCCACCAAAGAGCTGAGCGTTCAGCTTCAAAGGGTGTGACATTCAAGACTCCAATGCCCATGTCATCATGGTTGGCATCAGGGTGATCATGAACATGTCCCGCATAGTATCCCAGCCATTGTGAAGCTGGGTCACCCTGTTCATTGGTACCATGAGCAAAGATGGTGAAAGCCCATGCTGCCTTGCAAGGTGTTTCGCTGGTCGCCCTACTGAAAGAGCCATCCGTGTATATATCAAAACGCTCAATATGGATGTTGGTCGTGCTCTGATCCAAAGCGATCTGCGACATGGGATGGGCCTCAACTCCCTCCAAGTTGAAAGAAGGAGATCGTCCCCATGGAAGGAAGAGCTTGTCAATTTCTTCCACAGAGAAATCCCAAGGGCATGCAATCGAAGGTGTACTACAAACACGTGGTTGTTCCCTAGGGGAGCTTCGTTCCCAACCGAAAGAGGCTTCTTCTGAATCCGAGGCAACTTTAGCATCAGATGAGCCATCAACCGAAACAAAATCAAAACAAACCTTGGGCACTGGAGAGCATAAGTCGCATGCATCAGTGCCTTGTTCACTCGATGTGTCTGTTGCTGAGTGAGAGGAGTCAACCAACACTTGTGAATGATGATCAAGTCCTGTACCACCGTGTGAACTGGACAGAGTCAGGGTATTCCACAGCTCAGCATGAGTAACAGCGGTCATCAGACATGTCCCATACTGAGAGGGAAGGGACCCACTGTCAGTCACTGTGTGGTGTTGAAAGGACTGATCAAACAAACGTTGGATATCCTCTGCGGCATCTAGGTCAGCAACAAAAGCTTGTGCTGGGGTACCATTAAGGATCCGGTCATTGTCCATTCCCTGTGAACAATGTGGACGATTCAAATCATACCTAGACACATGAAGGCAGACTTCTTCGAGGCTGTCCTTCCATTGCGAAATGGTTCCTTGGCAAACCTCACCGATGTCAGTAGGTGGGGGAACCGAAAACGTCTGGTGTCTGGTGATGTCGCTGGATGAACCATTGTTGAGGGTCGTCGGTTCATCGTGTTCTGAAATCCTCATTGCGACCTCATCGTGAATGGGGAGATGCTGGAATTCAGTCAAAAGGCAACAACCCTCCCTGGTTGCAGCTCGTGTGAAATCAGCAGCCTCAATTAAACGGAGACAGGACGAAAGCTGTTCTTTGAAAGCCTCTACCTTCAGGTCCAAAGACATGTCAGCAGTGAACATGGTCCTACCACTATCCCTTTCAGTGGCATGGCTACGATCTGCTTCAAAAGAATGGAGCCTGAAGTGAAGGCAATCATCATCGTGGAAAGTGATCTGGCCTGCTGGTGGTTCCCAACATGTATGGAAGGAACTCCAACGGACAGATTTCTTCATCGAATTGGAAGTCCTTCTCATGACTTCACAGTATGATTGCGTGGCTGAGTCGATTTGGCCTGTCCTTGATTCCGAGGTCGTCTGGTTCGCTTTTGCTCGGCCTCCTTGTGATGTGGCTTCGGTGGGTCTTGACGACTGCGACTTCGTCGTCGCACTGCCTGCCAGTCCCCTGATTCCATCTCGTCGTCCTCGATGGATTCCACAAGATCTTCCGCATCGGAATTGATCTCGACTGGAGCCGGTTTGGTAGGAGCTTCGTGGTGAGCTGAAGGTGCATCCTGTGTACTGTCGTCCACAGGTGGAGGCATCTTCATCGTATCTGCTTCCTCTTGCAACTTCTGAAGCGCAACATTGAGTTGTTGGGTCTTCTCTCGGTTGGAGACATCTGCCACAGGTAACACAGGCCTGAGGTCGGGCTCCTTGGGCAATTGGTCCTGCATGGCTTTCTGAATCTCTCCCAACTTGGTCTGCGCTTCGAGGATTCCTTGTTCTGAGGTGAGCTTGATGGTTCGATATTGCTCTTCCTTCTTGGCGATGTGCATAGTGACATCTTGAATGAATTGACCCCATGCCTTTTGCGTAGACACAAGGTTGTCCTGATGCTGCTGCAACTTCTTTTGCCACTTGCGTCTTTGATTCTCCAAGGAGAACATCGAGGGCTCCTTTGGCTGCTCTGTCTCCTTGAGTTGATTCAACGCACTTTGCAAGTGCGTGGGTAGGTGAAGATCTCCAGATAGCATCAGTTGCTGGAGATGTGATGCAAGTTGGCCCATCTCGGTGCTGTCGTGCTCCTTGGTCTCTTTGAGCTGCTCTTTGGGCTTCGACAAAGGCTGCTCTACAGCCTTCAACGACTGGGGTGTAGTGGGTGCCGGTGTCGTTGTTCCCATCACAAACTGCGCAGGCACACCAAAATTCCCAGGTGGTGGTGTTGAAGGAGGTGGTTCCGAAGAAGTGTTGGAGTCCTTGCCCTTCAAGTCCTTGCTCTCTCCCTCCTTCTTCGATGGTTTCGAAGGCATGGATGGTAGAGTCAACTGGGGAAAGTCCTCTTCGGATTTCGGATTCGGAGCTCCAGGTCGTTGATCCTTGGGTTCTCGAGGTGTACGCCTGGATGGTGGTCTGGATGACTTGTCCTGGTTCCCTTTCTGTTTGGGCTGAGGTTTGGACTGCCCAGTGGCAGTCTGTTCCCAGTATCCTCCACAAGTGCCACAATATAGCACTGACATAGGAAGGCCGGTGCGGCCGCACATGCAGTTCCACTTCATGATGGCACTGGAATGGAAAAGGTCTAACTCGCGATACACAGGCTTGCTGTGGTGGACACTCAAAAGGGAGAGGGATTTGTGCAGTGATGATGGAGTCACTGTAAACAACCCTTTCCGATGCAGTGCCACAACCAGTCGAGCTTCCTGACGCCGCCGACGAAGCCGACGATGTAGTGAAGACTCGGGTATGATGGGCAAAACCAGTGTAAAAAGTTAGCCAGAACAAGATGTGGTTGACCAGAAGCAAAGTGACCATGCACCACTTCCCAAGCCAACCCAGGAGTTTAACGGCTCTGGGACGCCAGAACCGAAGTGATAGGTCCCTGGCTAGGAGACCTAGAGCACTAGCACCAATGGCAGCAAGAGCGAAGAGAAAAACGAGGGATAAAACCCCGGCCCTCTAAGGTCTCTTAAGCCAAAACCTTCCAACCATTAACCAACATAAATTTCATCCCTGGGGCCCCATGGTCCCCGGGGCGTCGCACCGCACCGCCTCCAGGCAGGTGTGAACCTGGAGATCTCCACGGCCACCTTGCAGAGCCGAGACTCACTGGCGGACGACCAGCTGAAGGAGAAGGTGCCCGGGCCCCCCGGGCCCCGCATTGCGCAGCACGCGCAACGGTGGTGCTGCGCAACGGTGGTGGTGCACAACGGTGCTGGTGGTTGGGTTGTTAAAACCTGTCAGGATGAGTATAACCCATTCAGCATATCTACATGCATATGCCTCTACAGTACTACTGTATTTATTTGATTTTATTTGCACTTGTTTGATCTTTTTTGGCACTGCAGATGGTTGGTGGTAAATAATGATGTAAATGACGGCCAGTATAACCATGATGATGGTCATGATGACGATTGATGTTGGTGGTTTGACTGACACTTTTATTAGTCCAAATGGAATGAGTACCAAATGGTTGGTTGACTTGCGCAGATTTTTTGATATACATTTTATGAGGGTTGAAACTACCAACGAGTTGTTCTTCGCCTACCACAACCCCGCAAACACGGCCGGTGCATGTCTCGATCACCGGAATAACTGTAGGAAGTGGTAGCGGTGAGATGTAGGGTCCTTTTGTACTCAGCTTCGTATGAGCACAGAACTTGTTGTACAGACAGACTTGTGCTGAGATTGTGATCATTCATGACATTCTCGCCATTGAAGCGTCAATAACCTTTTTGTATGGGTACACCCCTTGAAGGGGTCTATATGTGAAATGCTGCAAACAATTGGATTGGCGTCGGTAGATCTGCGTTGTGGTATCTGCAAACAAAGGATTTCGCCTGCAAAGTGTTCATGGTGTTTTGTAGGAGATGATGCAACCATATGTGATTTAGTACGTAAGTGATGTTGCTCTTCTGGCCATTGAAAGCCAAATGACATTGAGAGCCCCATGACATCATGGAAGGAGTATGACAGAGGTGCTTTGGTCAGAACCAGCAGCTGATTGAATGATTTGTAGCCTTCAACCAGCAGCTGGCAGTTCTGTGACATTCTGTGACTATTTTCCTGATTTGAAGTCTGAAAGCCAGGGGCAGCAGTTTGGACACCCTTTGCCACAGCTCGAAGCCTTCATCCACAGAGATGTGAGGTTCAAGAGGTGGCGTGAATATTTCGCGACACAATGTTGGATGATTCGAAAGCCTAAAGGTCAGAGGAAGCGGTGGCACTTGAACTTCAGTTTGCAAACTTCTTCAGAGATGTGGGTGTTTGTAAAAAAGGGAGTACCCCCACTTATCATCCTTTATTATATAATCATTTCTGGTAAGAAACCAACCATAACTTTGCGGGTACCCCCATTTTACGAAAAGAACATGTTCAGACTTCAAGTTGCCCGATTTCTCGTGATCAGTGAGCAGCGAGCCCCATTTGTCTAAGGCTGGAGTCACAACACGCTCAACCACCACGACGACCACCACGACAACCTCAGGAACTTCGTCTACGGAGGCTTGAAAGCTGCGAGAACGCGGCTGGTTGGTCTGGGGATGTCTGGGGTCGGGGTACCGTAGCTGGTTCAATGGGTGCCAGCTGTGAATTTTCAGTGCCAATCACTTGCAAAACGGGCTGGTGATAGCTATTGTCATCTATTGACTGTCATTATTTGTTATAGTTGAAGCCTGTTGATTCTATTGTTGATGTAAGCTAATTAATTAACCACGATTGGCAAATAGCAACTGTCAGCAAACCACTCTCCAAGAATGGCGCCCGATGCCCCACCCTTCCAACTGTGACGTCGACCGTTGCGACTCGGTCTTCGCTTCTGGAGCAACCTCCCAGCCGCGCTGCAGCAGAACGCCGGGCGTTCGCCAGACATTCCAGGATTGCGGGTTTTGCTGAGCCTGGCAGCAACTGAATGCACCAACTACCATGATGAATGTATGTGTGTGTGTGTTTCCCAAGATAGGGGTACCCCTAAATCATCCTTTATATTCCCATTTATGTATAGTAAAGCAACAATTTTTGGGGTCCCCTATTTTGAGAAATCCCTATGTGTGTGCGTGTGTGTGAATGATATGCAATCGTGGTTATTTCCAATTTCCATGGGGCTCCATGGGATGTGTAACAACCATTGCTTCGGATGGTTTGTGCTGTAACGATCATGGTCTAAATATAAGGGTAATCCTTACCTTCAGCTGTCTTCCCATCCTGGCTTTTGTGCTTACCAACAGTCAGTGGCGATCACGATCACTTGAAATCATTGCCGGTGGTGGGTCAGGGGGCTTAATAAGTGGTGAGATACTCATGGCGTATTTGGCTAATTGCTGATGATTCTAGTCAACATGTGTGATGATCAGCTCATTAGTGAGGTGCTGTACCGCTAAGCCGCCAAGCATACATGCACCTATTTACAGCACCTATTTGACTAGTATTTCCAAACAGGTACCTGCTGTTTATCTTTGTACATTGGAATTCCTGGGTGCTCGATCCATGGCAGGCAGGCGATAGCAGTTCGTCTTCATCTTCGAGCAGCTCGCAGTCCTCAACATCGTCTGATTCCTCGACCACGTCCGCTGCAGGGTCCGCTAAGCCCGCTGTGCTTGGGACCTTTGACGAGTTTGGGAACACCAAACTGTGATGGTTTCTACAGTTTTTCTGAACAGCCAGGGGTCCATCAGACGCGTTGATAGCTCCCAAGTTGCTGGAATTTGGACGATGGGCAAGTGACATTAGGATGGACCCGTTGCTGTGAGGTGTTAAACTCACCAGACATGCGCTTGCATTGGATCGCCTATGAGGTAGTTCTGAAGTTTGTGTGCCTCCTTTCTGAACAAGGGTAGCATGTAAGCGATTCACGACACCATCACTGGCAATCACCATACTTGACGATCATTGACCATGGTCAATCATCATTACCCACCATAATAAACCATCACCCGTTGGGTCATGAACCCGTTAGGTTCGTCATCAACCACCATGAACCCCCTTGGGTGTAGCCCTATGTGCCGCAGGGAAGAGACTGACTTCTCGTCCGGCAGAAGCACCATGGCCGCTTGGCTCGGGTGGATAGCGGGTGACAGGTCAACGAGCTAGTCATGTGGGGGGGTTCGACCTTGCCAGTGACTGGGGTAGTTATGGTTGGCTTACTGCTATAAATGGTTAATATAAATGGTACCCCAAAAATGCTTGGTTTGGAAATGGTGAATAAAATACTGTAATGGATATTAAGAAGGGGACAACGATGAATAACAGGGGATAAATGCAAAGGAAGATTTGGCGGGCTCCCTATTTTGAGAAGACACGATATAAAAAACAATTAAAAACATATAAAATGTACAAGGATAGATAGATGGATAGATAGATGGATAGATAGATGGATGGACAGAGATAGATAGATAGATAGATAGATAGATAGATAGATAGATAGATAGATAGATGGATAGATGCATTGGTCATTGAGATGATTGATGGTTTAGGGACTACATTTATCAGCCAGCCTGACATGTCATCACTCATGCCCATGTTCACGCCTCCCGCCGTCCCAAGGTTCTGCCTGGAAACTTGGAACTGAACTGGGAGAGATGAGGGTGAAGCTGCTGCAACACGTGAGGGCGAAACCATTAGTTGTCGTTCCTGAACCATGACTTATCATCAATACCCATCCAATTAACCAGCGAATTAGCCATGGGTTTTCCGCGCAGAAGAATGGGTACAACCCCCTAACCAGTTCTCAGTGCAGGTCGGTTTGCGTTTCACAAACCTGGATTTGAGTAGTGACGGTCCCAGCTGCCAGTAGGGGCTACCCAGGCATCGAAATGATCTCTTGCCCAGCTCAAAGCTTGCTTTCGAAACCTTGTCCAACTTGCTGAGCAGTCTCATGGCAACAACAGGGTTTGGTGAACCATGGTATACCATGGTTCTCACAAGCAAGGTGAGCCGCCCAGGTGAACTGCAAAGATTTTTCACCCGACCATTTCTGGGCCAATCTACCAATCTAACGTTGTGGTTACAGATGGCGTGCGCATGTCCTTGCATTTTTGGAAATCCCAGCTACACCCAGGAGCGGCACTGGCCATGATGGTCACTTTGGGAGTGCTTCTGCAAAGCTGAGCAGCCTAGCCTGCAGTTCTGACAGAAGGATAGGGCAAGCACCACGAAGGCTCTTTGCTGAAAGCAGAGTGCAATGAGTTCTTTTCAGTTGCTTAAGTTTTACATGCAACTTGCGCGGATGGTGTGCGGGACCACCCCCAGTCTGAAAGCACGGCTCGAAGTTCATCGTCCCCACGATCTGCGCGAGGTGTTGGCTTATGTTTTGAAATCCAGTCTCTCTCAAAGCCCTTTAAGGGCTCGACCACGGAGACTGGAAAGTAGATCGATCTTGTTTCAACGCTTGTTGCTGTTGTGCTGCCAGTTTCAACTTTGGGAGCACCAGCGACGCATATTGGTTGCTCTTATTCCTTGATTTTTTTTCGGAGCTCCTGGTGAGGCGGAACAGCAGAGGAATCAGCAATCAGCATTGAGCAACTCATGGAACATGACATGACCCTTGGAACCCTGGACCATTGCTAATTACCAACTTGCAATTCATACTTCAGCAATGCTACATAATGCTAATCTGTACAAAGCCATAAGCACTTCAGGATCAAATCACGTACTCCTACCTCAATCGACCTCCGACCTACTCATTATGGCAAACTCTAAAGTGATACCCCCTTCGAGGGGAAATGAAATCAGCGCTTTGGTTTTCCTCCTGTCATTCATGCATCACAATTCCATCCAAGGTGAAATGATCGTGATAATTTTGTGAAGCAGGCAAACAGCAACCTACAACAACCAGCTATGCGATTACCGAACCATCTTTGACCTCGATCCAGTGCCATCATCGAGCAGATAATCAAACCGGACCATCAGACCATCCCCGACAGGTAGTGTTATAACAGAACTCATCAAACAAATGAGTGAACTTCGGGAACATTCTATCTACTCCAGGATGGGTATAGCAGTTGCTAAGTGTCTTGCTGGCATCTCGGCTATGCCAGCTATAGTCCAGCTATACCTAGAAGCTGCACTGTATAGTGATCACATTAGGAGTAAAGCTGAGCGGCCTAGCCGGGAGTGCTGACACAAGGATAGGGCGAGCACCACGAGAGCTCTCTGCTCAAAGTAGAGTGCAATGAGTTCTTTTCAGTTGCTCAAGTCATTTTGTATGCAACTTGCGCGGGGGGCGTGCGGGACCATCCCCGTTGTGGCTCTGAAAGGACGACATTGCTGTTCATAGTTCCCCACGATCCGCGCGAGGTGTTGGCTTATGAAATCCAGTCTCTTTGAGAGCCCTCAAGCGGCTATGGAGATTGGTGGGTAGGTTGGTTTTAGCAACACTGTGGTGCTGCCGGTTTAAACTTTGGCAGCGATAGCAATGCCATCTTCTTTAGAGCTCTGACTGAGGCAGAGGAACCAGAAGCAACTGAGGCAGCGTGACTTGAGCATCAGATTTTTTCAGCCCTTGATTGTTGTTAAGTGCCGATCCAAAATGGGCACGCCGTATTCAATATATTCAATTCATCCCACTCTAGGATCCCTTCCCCCCATACTGAATCCCGTTACTTCCTCTCTAATGATGGAGATAGGGGGGAGGCCAGGGGGTATATTGGGGGACAGTGGCTGCCGCATGCGTTTTGCAGTTTACGTTTTCTTGGTTCCACATCAAATGTCTTACATATCCCACTAAATTTTGTCAAAATAGCTTCTGGCATCTTCCAGCATGGAAACCGCTTCTGCCAATTGGACGTTTCTCAAGTCATAGGGGTCCCCCCAAATCATCCAGTTCATAAACCATTTATAGTATATAAGAAACCAAGGGGTACAATCACAAGGGATATCTTGATCATTTGTAAATATCAAGCACCAATTTTTTGGGGTCCCATACTATGCCTTGAGAAACCACAAGAGGTGACTGGTCCCCACGCTGGAGTCCTGGAGTGACATCTGACGCTGGCGTCATCTTTTAATGGGGTTTCGACCTTGCCAGTGACTGGGGTAAACCGAGACTGGTTGGTCTATTATACACTATCATGTGGTGATTTGGGGGGTCCCCTATGACTTGAGAAACCACAATATTGCAAAACCATGGCTTAATCATGATGAGTGGAAGGAACCGGGGCGTACTCATGACCTTTTAGCCCTTTGCACCCGCTTCCAATAAACTAGTTTGGAAAGAAACATGGACGTTTCTAAAAAAAAGGTACCCCCAAATCAGCCTGTGTTAATCATTTGTGTCCGTACTTGTATTTTACGACATCACCATACGAGAAGAATGCTCTCGGATGAAGCAGTCATTCCTCGACCTCATTCGTTTTTCCAGCTCGTTGAAGATGAAGGACTGCTGTGAGCCACAGCGCAAAATCATGTGAGCTGTGGGTCCCCTCCTGGGTCTGAGATGTTGAAAGCACAGTTACTCACTTGGGTGTTTCTCAATATAGGGGACCCCCCACAGATATGCTTGGTTGATTGTCAAATGGCTTAAGATTGGACGTTTTTGGGGTACCCCTAGTTTGAGAAACTACTCACTTGGGAAATCAAAGAGAACAGAGAGGAGTCCGATGATCGTGCTTTGCAAATGTGTTTTCCGAAGGCGGACATTAGATGGGAAGCCATTTGACTAGAGCTATTTCATGCTGTATGGGTGCTTCAAAAAAACCCATCATTTTTAGGGTAAAGCACCATGCCTAGCCTTAGGCTCTTTACGCCTGTTCTCTAAACCCTTCGTTTGGCAAGCAATTTGATGTCATGTGAGGGTAATTATGTCAGCAAGTCATTTTTCGAGGACAACAAGTGGAAGGCTTTTTTACATTGACGATGCCTGCTTTTTTGAGTAAATCGTGAAATCTCAGCTGCCCAACATGCACACCTTCCAAGACTGGCTTTCCACTGTGCCTATCTATCCATCTATCCTTCTATCCATCTATCCATCCATCTATCCATCCGTCCGTCCGTCCGTCCGTCCGTCCATCCATCGACTTCTCTACCTATATCTATCTATCCATCTATTTCTACCTGTCATTTTATCAATAGTTGTCTGTCATTTCTATCATTGTCAGCCTGTCATTTTCCAATCAGTATCTATGTATTCGCTTTTCTCTTCACCAGTGTATGTATCTATTATGTATCGATTGCTTTACTTCTCGATCATTAATTGCACGTATCGAGCCAACTTTTCCGATTCATCTGAAGAATGTTGTGTTCTGAACTTATTTGCATATCTTTCAATATTTTTTTTTTTCTCTCTCTCTCTCTAAATCGAAAGGTATTTCAAATTTTGAAAACATATCATATAAGTGTAATTTTGCATATACCTATGCCGTATTTTGGCCAATTCCCTGGTTTTGCCTCCTCCGCCCACACATCGTCATAATGATCGTCATCAAATGCACAAACAGCAGCAACAACACCATCATCCATGATGCTCATCATCATGATTTCACAGTAGATGCCTGTCATGTAACAGCCAGGGGAGCCTGGTGGATTTGAGGGTATCTAGAGGGTCTAGGTGTTTGAGCAAGACCAGGGCATTGCGCGTATAAATATGTTTCCATTACATTCTATTTCTATATCTGTTGATTTTCAGAAATTCATTTCTATGTATATATCTAATTACAGGTTATACAAGTTAAGATATATTTTTATATGATACCCAAATAGTGTATTTTTCAACAGTTTGTTGATTCATATATTTTGTCAATATTGTTATATTCATATGTTTTAATAAGAGCATATACTTGGTAATTGTTATGTTATGTGTATTGATTCATTTGTATCTATTGTTTTGATCCCTAGTTGAATACATGAATAGATAAATGTATGTATATACATATTATTTACGTAGACCGCTCTGTCTCTCTCCCTCTCTCTCTTGATCACGGTCAATGAGTCAAGACTGGTCCATGTTTTTCCTCGAGATCATTTGGATCAAGCAACTGTATGCAGAACGAAGTTCCGGGGAGATCGAGCATCAGTCGATTTGTGGCTTCAGTCTCAGGTTGGGTTGGGAACTGGCTTAGCATGGTCAATGATAAGATACCGATACAGTGTACCTTTCCTTGAAGAACACTTTGACTTTCATCAATGCCACACTCGTTTTGTACAGTTTTGTCCAAATGGATGGCAATTTTTCTATGTCAGTTGTGCAAACACATCACCGTGCTTGGTAGATTAAAGCATATTAAGCCTGTTGCGGTAACCCGTTAGTGAAGCAGTGCTTGTTCCAGTAGAAACCATCGGAACAGCGAGGCCATGCAGATCTTGCACGTCCTCGCGCTCTTGGCGACCGCTCTGGGATCCAAAACGCTTTCGGCAGCTGGGAATCGACGTTGGAAGTGTTTGGTGCATGTGAGAACCGCTAGTGGTTGTGTCACCCGAGGGAAGACATGTCTGAGGATTTTTCGAAATTCAGGGTCAAGCAAGCTTTGAACATGTTCTTTTTCAGTCTTTTCAGGGTCAAGCAAGCTTTGAAGGCGTCTGTGACTCAAGCATGGGTCCGTCATGGACTCAGCTGCGCAGCGAACAAAGGACCTGAAGATTCGCAAAGAAGATGCGTCTGATTCGGCATTTCAGGAGTCTGATTCCACAGTGGAAGCTCGGGTCCTGTGACTTCGTGATGCTCCGGATGGGTGTGCCTGTACCGTAGGAATTGTAGGTGCCAAACAGCTGTGGCTTACTTCCTAAAAGTGAGGATGTTTGGTTCATTTTGGTGTGATTGGCGAAGCATTTCTTTGGTTTCCTCCTTTCCAGGCCGCAGTCATATGATTTTCTATGTACTGGGAGAGCCTCATACAGTACCATCTCGACACGCCTCCAGTGTGAATGTCCTGCAAATAGAAAACAAGGTTGAGAGGGGGTCCCTCTAGAGGTGGACTTTTGTCGAAGATCGGCTGCAACTTAAGATTGGCCTCAAGTCGTATTTGTTTGTATCCATCTTTGTGTAGGAGACTTGGTAGAACCAGACGCAGTGGATAGATTATACGACGGGCTAAGTTTGTTTGAGTAGCCGAGTTGCTTGAATATGGAGAATTCCTAGACGTTTGTGGGGACGGAAATCAAAAAAATACATGATAGGGATCAAAAAAGATTAGGGATCAGAAGAACAAATGATGGGTGAAGCTCCTCTGGTCTGCGGGTCGGTCTTCTTGTCCTCTGGGTTTCTCTGGTCTCCCTGTCCTCAGGTCTTCTTTGGTCGGGTCCTTTGGTTCTCTACTTGGATGTGCATCCCCAGGGATTGCAACTGGGAACTAACCATGGTGATAGATGGTTGTAGTGATTAGTTCAGCCACCTTATAGGGTTTAGAACCATGGTTATAACAAGAACGAGTCCTTGTGTTTTGGAAAGGGTTTCAGTATCGTGGTTTCTGGTTCTAAAGTTTTTCAACATCTGAATTCCGAAGGTGCTCCATTCCAAACGCCATGAAGGGAGGCGCCGTGCCCTCCCCCCAGCGAAAGCACCTGTGCACACCGTTGTTTGCGAGGAAACGTGCCTGACAGACGTCAATTGTTTCAATTACAATCACGTGAGAACCCGTTAAATTTCAAAATCAACCCTCCACAAGGATGGGTACCTCTGAAAACAGGATTACCTCCCAGCATCCTCCGCTCAATCCTAACAGATCTAACAGGATCTAACGGGTTTCACTCATAACCAATGCGATCACCTATGGGTTGAAGCATCAAGAAGTGCAGGTCAAAGTGTATTTTTCATTTCATCAGTTCACCCAGTTCCCGCACGTTCCTGCGCAAGACACAGGGATGGAGGGATGCTTTGTACCTGCTGTCGGGGACACATCTGATGTTAAATCCAAGCGGTCCATTCGAGCGGCGCCATCCAGCCGCTCTCAGGAAGAACTCCCACGAAGATTGTCCAGGGCTCAGCGGCAACGAGTTTAAGAGAAGGTCTGGTGAATTTTGCACGGAGGCTAAATTACAAAGATAATCTGTAGTTTAGATGATATGACATGAGTATGGTGAGTTATGATACAAACTATACTGACTCTACTACAGTTTATTGGACATGGAAGTATAGGCAGTATAGTTGTGATGACATGAGTTGTTCATTATGATGTGAAAATTGCCAATAGATAAACAATTCTAGCCTTTTTCATCACTATGAATGATCAGTCGAGCCAAACTATTCAGAAGCTCACCAGTTCAGGGATTCACCTGAGGTTATTGGTGAAAACTTGATGAGGTAAGAACATGCAGTGAGTGTAGAAGAATGTTGGCAGGCGGATGTGCATCTAGACCGGCAATCTAAGGGATGACGCTGACGCGGATGACAACACCACCGCAACCTTAACAACATCCTTCGAGGCTGGTGGGTATGGTTATGGCACCACCGAGGGCTATGGCAACACCGGTGGCTACGGCTACAGTGGCAGTACGGGCGGCTACAGTGGCACCGGCGAGTATGGCACCGGCGAGTATGGCACCGGTGAGTATGGCACAGGTCAATATGGCACGGGTGGCTACAGTGGCACCGGTGAGTACGGCACGGGTGAGTATGGCACCGGTGAGTATGGCACTGGTGAGTATGGCACTGGTGAGTATGGCACTGGTGGCTACAGTGGCAGTACGGGTGGCTACAGTGGCACTGGTGAGTACGGCACGGGTGAGTATGGCACCGGTGAGTATGGCACCGGTGAGTATGGCACTGGTCAGTATGGCACGGGTGGCTACAGTGGCACCGGTGAGTATGGCACCGGTAAGTATGGCACCGGTGAGTATGGCACTGGTCAGTATGGCACGGGTGGCTACAGTGGCAGTACGGGTGGTTACAGTGGTGGCTACAGTGGCAGCACCGGTGAGTACGGCTCCTATGGTGGCTACGGTGGCAGCAAGGGTGGGTACGGCGGCAGTTATGGCGGCACCGGTCATTATGGTGGCTATCATGGCAATGGGGGCTCCTACGGTGGCTCCAGTTTCTCTCTGCAGTTTGCCGACTTCCATCGCGGGTTTGATTCCTACAATGAAACACACATATTCCTGTAGCTTCATTTGGTACAAAAAAAAGTGCTCGTTTATTTTTTGTACGTTTACCTTTTTTCTGCTCGTTTGGACTGTTCAAACAAAAAAGCGCTCGAGATGAACATGGACCCCTGACCACACACACCCTGCAAGTCACCTCCCAGCCCTTTAGCCATGAAACATGTTTTATTAATCAGTTTCAGATCCATTATTCCATTGTTTCTGTTGCTATTTTTTCTGTAACCTGTTGCTGTCCGTACTGCTACGCGTAAATTAAAGAATGGCATTTGCAGCTCACTCTGCATACTCTAGGGCTAAGTTTGTAGCCAGCATGCATGGCATGCATGCGTATGTGCATACATATATATTTTTTGTTTGATTGTTATGCGTGTTATGCATGTTTCATGTTTAATGTCACAGCCACACGGCCAATGACGAAACCCTCAATGCACCCCAACCTAACATGTTCGAGCGCAAAGCAAGAAGGCAATGCATGTAAGAAACGGTTTGAATTTAATTTGCAGTCTGCTCACAGGACATGCGGGTCCCTTATAAGGCACCTGAGCCAATGAGAGCACTCATATGTTCCAACTAACATGCACGCACACAGCGAAAAACAACAACTATATATCATATATCCGTACATTTTTTGCAGCAAAGTTGTTATCTTCTTGCTGTGTGCAATTTCGTTTTTTTTTTTTTACGGAATCCATTTTCACGACACTGCATGTTTTTCAAAACTCTGTAGCCTTCCTGCGACGGTACATTCCAAGAACACTTCCATGCATATTCATGGGTTTTATGGGTGCGTGCTATGCATGCCTGCAAAAAAAACAAGGAAATTTGTCACCTTATGCGCAACGCCGCAATGTTACCAGTACCCGTACCAGTACCAGTACCAGCGCATTCCCTTTCAACTACCGCACCTTCCTCGTTCCCAATGTTTTGAATTATCGATCCCCGGTCTGGTGAGCAACACTTCAAAGAAGCGCCAAACCATCAGAAGGCGACCCCTGAGCAAATGCACAAACATAGCCGAACCCATCCGCAAAGCCCCAAACCTTTCTCTAACGGGCCGTTTGCACGTAGTCCTGCAAGAACAAAAAAATAATTGAGCTTGGCAGTTAAACGTTGATGCATGGTGGGACATGACAACAATATGCTTTTTGGCAGAACTAAATCGAGCACTTTTTGAAATTGCGCCCGTTTGCGGATTTTTGCGCTCGGTTTGCGGATTTTTTGCGCTCGATTTGCGGATTGGGTTTTGTCAAAAACATTTGATTAGGCTCTAAAAGTAGTGCTTTTGAATCAAAAACCTCGTGTTGGACCTAAATTGGATTGGATTAGACATGTTTTGGCATGAGTAGATTAAACATAAGATTGCATGGTTCAATGAGTGCATTAAACGTATTTAAACGTAGCCAAGCAAATTTGCATTAGACACATAAGATTGGCTTCATACATGTGTGTTGGACACCCCTTTGGCGTTAGATCTGTAAATGCGTCAGACCACATGGACATGTCTGAAATTCCAAACAGGATGCTCCAATATTCCCTTTTGGTATAGTTTGTTCCTACCCAAACCACCGCATAGAGAAGTACCAACATGGCGTGCAGCACACGCATGGAAAAAACAATTCGGTGACCAAAGCTGCTTGCCTCACGCATGCGTGCAATGGTTTCCGGTCAGTTTCTTTGGTGCTGATGCACAGGCCGTGCTTTGCGCCAAAACCTCTTAGATCCGTATGTTGCCAGCGCCGCAGCCTGTTGAAAAGATGCCACGTTATCCGTTATCCCTCCAGTTAGAATCTAAAATCCCACCAGCCAAGAGCTGCAAACAAAGTTAATGATGTGGATGGATCCATGCCTGCGTGAATGTTTTTACGCATACAAAGCTAAAGCAAGTCTTGTCATGCGTGCCCCACGATAAGATACAATATATATTGAAGGTGAAAGAGATTAAAAAAAAAAGGAATGGGCAGTACGTCCCTGAGTTGGAAAAAAAAACATGTATGGTCAAACGTCGGTATGCTAGTGTTGCATGAATGTATGCCTGGCCGAGCGCAGAAGCCAAGCCGCCAGCAAACAACCCTGCTGTCCATCGCACACCGTCAAAACAATTAATTAGCATGGAACACCAAATGCTTTGAATAACGCACATGTGGACTTAAGCCTAGCATTTGGCTGCGTCGGAATTCGTTTTTCCGTTGTGCTGATTGCTAGCCACTGACATGCCGCAGAAATGAGCAAGTTAAAATATATAACATGCACTAGCGTACCAAACCTGTCAAAACAGTTATTTTGAGTCCTTTTCTTGAAAAACCTGAAAAACGTGAAAAGAACACAACCTCAAAAAAAAGTGCTCGAATTTGAGCTTGTCCCCAAAAAACGCTCGATGTACAAACAAGTGTATCAAATGACATGTTGAGCACTTTTTATGTACCACTTGAAGGTCCAGGTTCTACTATGGCATTTACTTATAGAATCATATAGCATTTCACAGCGATACATTAACATACGCTTACATATTGACACGTCTTGGATATTGCAAATCCAGCATCACATGCAGTATAGAATGATACATGATTGTGCACCTGATTGATACGCATCTCTTTATGTATTCTATATCTGAAAATAATTCAGAAGAACATGTCAGACTCTCAACAATGCCTACAGAGCTCTTCATTTGATCCAACTGCTCTCAAAACATTTCTTGGGCTTGCGATAGATCCACCATGTGGGCAAACAGACCAACTATAGGTTGGTTTATGTTTGACTGGGTTTAACTATAGAGGGTTATGTAAAAGAGGGCCTACCTTGCACACATGCAAAAAGATGCTTCAAGGACGTGTTCAACGGAGGTCCCACAAGTGTTTTTTCTTTTTCGGCACGGAAATGAGAGAAGTGGATTCAGAAAGGCAGTGCTTAACATTAGTTGGTGCGCCAGGTTGAAGGTCAAGATCTGGATCGGCGGTATCCTCAACCAGTTGTTTTTAGATAATGATATGATGTATATCATCATTCACAAAAGCAGGTTTGGATAGATTTGGGAGACAAGGCTCGCTAGAGTGGCTGTCATGTGTTCGTTGAAAAAGCTGTCCAGCAAAGTCTGCCGAGGTTGGGTCGAATGCCCGGAAATGTATTGCTGGCCGTCTGTCTACACGGACGACGGAGAGCCGGACTGGAATGCCATGTATTCTTCTGAGGACGCCGCTCTCGTGGTTGGAGTCACTGGCTGACTTTCATTGAGATAGGACTTGGGACACAATACTTATGGAGAACAAGCGATGGCTATCCATGGCTGATAACAACCAACCACCAACCAACCACCAACCAACCACCAACCAACCACCAAGCACCTGGGTATGGCCTACTCCTGGCCCTTTCAGTGGAGCCTTTCAGGTACTCAATCCGCCCCCCCTGGCCACGAGGAGAGCTATACTTGCGCGAGCTACACGGAAGGATGCCCTTGCAACGAACAGTGGGAGGTCCAGTGCGAAAGCTACGGCTACAAGGCCGGGCCAACAGTTTTTTTCCCTGCCGGGCCAAGAGCATCAATGGTACATGGGCCCGTCCAACATCCGGAGCAACAAAAAACGTTCACTGCTGATAGAAATGAATATCCAGAGACTCCATATGGTTGATGTATATTTACAAGACAAATACTGTAGAAACATTTACAGTAAGATGATCCAAATCCTAGAGTGAACAACCCCATGTATCCTAGATTGGCTGAGCCATGGAACCACGGTACCATGGCGATCCATGGAGTATCTGGGATAGCCATGGTGATGGAGATCAACTGTTCAGTGGCGCTCAGCCGTGGATCCCCAGCCGAGGCGACTCATGGGTGGCCGTTCTGTCGGTGGATTCTTAAAATGGGGAAGCGTACAAAAGGTTGATTTATTGCTGTTTACTCCTATAAATGGTTTATGTAAGGATGATTTGGGGTCCTAATGTTTGAGAAACCGCCATACATACTTGTGAGAGAAATGGTCACAGTTTTGCGATGTTTGCTGGCACTAGGCCTGCGGAATTTCTTCTGGCTGCGGTTGTTTTTGGGAAGTCAGTGCTTGAGAAGTGTTTGTGATCCGGATATCCTGTGTCTTTGGTCTCGGCCTCGGGTCTCTTGTGGTTAAACTGTTAAGTTTCTTGCCCCACAAAGATGGGTACGGCCACTACGAACTTTCATCGGGTCCCAAACATTTGCGGATAAACGGCAGGGAAAGTGAATCGAAGGTTTCTTAGAATGGGGGTACCCCCAAACCATCCAAGAGTGTCACCAGTTTCTTCATTTTTGGGCCCCCAATTTTGAGAAACCACCAAATATTACATCTGGTTGTTGGTTTCAAACATTTTTTTTACCTCTCATAAACAAATGGTTGGTTGGTTGACTTGCGCGTATGTTTCTTGACGTGGTGGTGAGCACCACGAAGCAGTACTCATAGCTATAAACCAGTGTAAGCCAATTATTGGCCACTAGTCACTAGTTTGTTGAGCATTCTATCAACCATCATGGTTAAGTTACGGTGAACCTGTTGAGCATTTTATCAACCATTCTGGTTAATGTCTACCCTAGGATTAATGCACCCCGAATCGATTAATAGGGGGTATCCCCTAAAAAGCCTTGGTTTTCCGTTCGAATGGTAACCCCCCCAGTTGATCAACCCTAAACCCTAAACGCCCCATCAGGTTGATGTTAACCTAGGATTAATAATCCCCTCCGTTGGAATAGTAACCCCTTGGGGTTTAGCTTCATCCTGGGTCAACATTCACCATGGAGGTTTGATCACCATCCGCCCAGCCCGGGATCCACCCCGCACCGCAGCCGCGCGCTTGAGACCTGCACGCCGAAGTCAGAGGGCTGCTATGACCCCTTCGACGTGGAGTGTGACCTGGTGCTGGGCGCTGTACTCAAAGATGCCTACTGTTGCAGGACAAAAATGGTGGACAATTCTAGGGAGCATCATACTATTTAATATACAAGATATGGCTATGGGTCAATATTAACCATGAATATTAAGCAACAATAATAGGGAAAACAATGGTAAATGATGGGAACCAGGGGTACGGGGTTTTGACCCACAGCCATATATGAAAAATCATAGGCATCATACTCTCTTACATTAAAAGCAAATAAATTAACAATCATAGGCAGTATACAGTAAACATCCATCATCAGCACTTAAAGTATTTGATTGGGTTGGAGAGCGGTGGTTGATGATTGAATGGAAACAAGGAATCGTTGATAGCTGATGGTGTCATCAAACGACTTTGAGTTCGAACAGAGCCAGGTGATGATTCCACCTGCTGAGGTATTTTCTGGTTCAGTGGCTTGTGGTGGCGATATTTCTGGATGGAATGCTAACCTACACGCAGTTGCAGCTGAGAAGATAGGGACGTGTCACCAACAATAGGAGACGACCAACACGGTGCAAACTGCAATAGATGGGGCTATAGCCATCATGCTACCTCAGCTTCGATTGCAAAGATGGCGATGAAATATCAATAGAAGTAAACATGATTAAAGTGATTATCCTAGGTAGCAGGTGGTTGCGCCGTCAGGTACATTTGGGTTTGGGTTGGCCCATAGATAGATTGCCTAAAATGGGTGTTTCTCAAGTGGCTATGAGTCAATATTAATCAACCAACTAAGGGAGGTTAACGACCAACAATCGTAGGGAAAACAATGGTGAATGATGTGGGAACCAGAGATACCAGGTTTTGACTCATAGCCAAGTCATAGGGGCAATCCCCAAATCATCTTGTTTAAAAACATGTTCAATAATTAAGACACCATTTCCATTATTGGGTCCCCAAAATGGCTTGAGAAAACATCATATGGGTCTTATTGTTGGTTAGTGTCCCCGATTATGAACCACTATGATTCTTACAAAACCATATAAAACCATTATCAGTTGGTTAGTGTCCCCGTATTATTGTCTAATAGTTAGTGATTCTTACAAAACCATATAAAACCATTATTAACACATGCCAAAGTGGACCAACCTCGTTCCTTTCAGATGCGCCGTGAGCTGTTTTTCACTATGCCTTGTCCAGGTGATGAAGCCACCGATGCTTGTCTGCAGCATGGTCAAGTTCTTGCGCTTCAGTCACCCTGATGGTTTCTCAAGCCATACAGGGAGCCCCAAAAATGGACCGTTTACTACCATAAGGTACCCCCAAATGATAAACGGTCCATTTATTGAAATGATTTAGTTTATTTGGGGGTACTTTACCCCCAAATGATCACAAAGGCACCCCCATAAATGGTCAATAAATACTGAATTCATTTGCGGGTATCCCTATGACTTGAGAAACATCCACCTGCGACTCACCGAAAACTTGGTGCACCTGGGAATCACCAGAGCCCTGGGATCATACCTCACTTAAAACATCACCAATTACTAGTGGCAAGATCATCCGAGCATCAGTTCTCTTTTCGTTGCAAGCTGAGTGTTTATGGCGGCTGAGAAACTTTTGTTTGGCACTGCTTAGATGCAGGGTGCAGTGGCGTTATTGATATTTTCCCAATTGGAACTGATAATATGGGGCTATGAGGGTGGTGAGTGGTTCAATCAGAGTTCCCACAATGGCCTCGGTAATTGGAGCCTTGTCCTTATCCTTCTGCTGGTGAACCCATCTTATTGTCACTAGTTCAAAAACAAAGATGGAGAGACCAGTATACAGAGAAACCAAAGAGCACAGAATAGACTCATGGACTTGATTATTCTCAAGTCGGTAATATCAACAGAGTACCATGGGAACCATGTGCTGCCAGCACGTGTCCATGACTTGTTAAATCCCCAACTGGAGCGATTCGTTCATCAATCATCCAACGTTGCCAATCCCAACCACTCCCAGTTCCAATCTCGCGAAAGTCGACATTGTTGGGAGCATGGCAACCGACACGCGCAAGGTGTTTTCAAACACGCAGGTTTGATGATTCGGACACTTTCGGGGTTTGATGATTCAATATCAGCCTGCAGCAGGAAAGGCTTAGTTTCCAACATCTTCCCGTGCACATTCCTTTGCTGGACTTAGAAAAGTCGGGTTCCGCCGGTAGGTCACCATCCAGTTGATCATTGCCATTAAGGGTTCTGCTGGCAGGTGGTGGTTTCTTAAGTCATAAAGGTATACGGTATACCCCTAAATCATCCAATATTGACATTATTAACAATCTTTTGTAATGAACCAACCATTTTTGTGTCCCCTATGGCTTGAGAAACACCCGTATTGGAGATTGTAGCATTCTGCTTGGGCTATGGTCGTGTCAAGAAGTTCACTGATTGAATCGCTGAAGAATCACCGCCTCTTGGACTGTTCTTTGGTGTTTC
This sequence comes from Symbiodinium kawagutii, assembly GCA_009767595.1. Lineage (NCBI taxonomy): Eukaryota > Dinophyceae > Suessiales > Symbiodiniaceae > Symbiodinium > Symbiodinium kawagutii. Next base: position 678,791 of record VSDK01010127.1, on the reverse strand, counting down.
CGGGCATATTTCCCGGAGCTCAAGAGGACCATTCATGGGGGTACGCAACCTTCGCAAAATAGTAATGATACAGACATACGAAAACATACGAAAACTATCATGAACAGGATAACTTTACGATCATCACTGTTTCCACTTATCAACGCTCATCACGATTCTTAGTTCATTCATCTATGAATCATCACCCTTCCAACGGTTCATAGCCGAAATGAGAAACATCCCAGATGTTTGAAGGGAAATCCCTTCCGTTCCTGGGCCCCCCAGGGCTTTGTCGTGTGGGGAGAAAGCAACATCATCAGCTGGCGATTAAAGTTGTGCAATCTTTTCAGCAACGCAAAGGACCTCGGATGGCCCAATTCTAGTATTCATCTGGCTGGTGGTTTCAAACATTTTGTATTTTCCCTCGTATTCCCAACTGGTTGGTTGGTGGACTAATATCCACCAATCAGTAATTTGTGTGACTGTTGGATTTATCTTGCCTTGAGGTTGTGCTATTAGATGTCACTAGTGAATCATCTTATCGAAAACATATGTGCATTCAGGTCGTGATTTCAATGATTACCCCCTGAGGGCTTTAGTTCTGATGCACGTGCCTGTGCTGTACTCTTTATCTCATTCTTTTCTGGGGTGTGTCTCCCGCATGTTCATTCAACAGCTTTAGGGCAATCTGTAGTGGAACCAATTCTCAATAGAGTTTCGGAAACCCTCCGAACTTAAAGAGTGGTCCCTGGTTGCAATCAGATTTGCTTGCATAACCCCGTCACGAGATCGAGACTCTGAATCGAAAGTCGTGTATTCCCACGCCTGGGAAACCATGGAACATCCTAACCCTTCTTACAGCATTGAGTGCCACACCGAGCATAATATGGAAGAAATGGAAGAATTCACTTGGATTTTTGCATCGCCAGCGCTGAATTTGGAGCGAGGGCCCATCCTGCACTTTCATCGAGGGCGCACGGGCGTCAGTTACACAGCGGCCTCCCATCTGCAATCACTTCAGCAAACTCGCAGCCCTTGTTCTGCCGCCTCCCTGTGTTCTGTGGCCATTGCTTGTAGGAATTTGACCCTGCCCTGTTCGCACCCCGTCCAGTCATCAACCCACTTGCGTGGCTCAGCATTGGCACTGCATGGGCGTGCGTCGCATGCATTCGCGCAAACTTCTTGGACGGGGCTTTCCCAGTCCTCGGAACATGGCTATGAATTGCGCGCCTTTGGTGTTTCTGGAACACTTTCACGTAAGAAATTGGGAGAGAGTGGAAGTTGCCGCTACAAAGAAATGCTCAGTTTGGCGGCCCAAAGAATTCAGTAGTCACACGTCGTCTTTGGCGCGCTGCTTCAGGAATACACTTGCAAGGACGAGTGGTCGGCCTATTGCTGGGACAAATCATGGGGCAGTTGCCCAGTATCGTGCACCTTAGAGGAGGTTTATTGCTCGTCCTATGTCTATGACTCCCAAGGACTGCCAGAAACTTCGGTCCTGCTACGGGTGAAGGTCGCCATTTTCAGGTAGATCCAAGTTGGTCAATCAAGTTGTTTTTTTTTTGGGCGGCAGTTTGGCTTGAAGTAGAGCCTTGCCCTTTTTCTGGAACTTTGCCATTAAGTACCGGCTGGTGGTTTGATTGACATTTGTTTCCATCATCATTATTAAATATTATTAACAAATGGTTGGTTGACTGATTTTTTTCCACGGGAGTGGTTCAACCACAAAATAACAAATAATTACTGTAACTTGTTTGCTTCTCGCTCTCACCGGAACGTTTCACGACAAAGGTGCCAGGGTGCTGGACTCACACAAGTGTTCCTCAAGTTCCAACTTGTTCTGCTTCTGCACAATATCAATGGTTTGGTATACCAAGAAAACATAGCGTCTGGGAAACTAGACTGGCATTCAAGATTGTGTTTTTCTGTGGAAACCCAGATGAAACGAGCTATAAATATTGGGTTTTCACTGTCCAGAATAGGCTACCGAAGAGCATATCTAGCCGGATGAAAAATTTTATCCACAAGTTGGTTTCATCGTCCTGTCCTCATTGATGCTTTACGTGATGGTCGTGCAGGAAACGTGAACTGGACTGCCCCCATGGGCCAGTTCTGTGCCAATGCGACGACTGGCTGCCCTTGCGACGCTTGACATGTGCTGGGCATCAATGACGTACATGATGTACTTCACAATGACCATTGATGAAAGTTGATGATTTGTTCATTCATGGTCGTCATTGATCAATAGTCATAGAACATCATAAAGCAAGAATTTCTTTCTGTTATTTACATCATGGTTTATCATCACCAATGAGGTTTCACCATGTTTCGTCTTTTGTTATGGTCAAATCGCGGTTTGTTGAGGATTAATTCAAATTTAGTCAATGGTTGCTTGTTGGATCGTAGTTGATGACAAACATGTTTCATCGACAGTGAGGAATCACCTTGGTTTATCTAGGGAAATCACCCATTGACAACTCCTCCCGGATCATTTTTTGTTTATTTTCTATGTGATTTTATGTGTGTTTCTTTGGCACAGGATATATATCAACCGTGATTGGGTGGGAAACCGCTTCATGGCCTTTTTTCCTTTGTGTTCTTTGTGTGATTACCGGCTAATCAGACGAGAGGCATCTATCCAAATGGTGAAATGATCGAGCACAGAGCGTTTGCTACATGTTTGGCCAGTGTCGAGGAAGTGACCAGCGTTGATTTGAAATTGATGGGATATTGAAAACAGCAAACCACCCTGAGAGAGTATAGCATATATGTAGATCAAGAAATAGAATAATCATAAGATACTATAAGATACTCATAGATGCATAAAGAAATACGATGATCATATGCACCTACAATCAAGTAGCTTCCCATATACACCAAAAATCCCCATCATATTTCTCTTGTTGTCCCCTACAACTTGGATGACCAGTTCCACTGGCCACACGAGCTCAGCGGCCCAGGACGCGCAGTGGGAAGAGCGATGCACCGACTCTTACGGCGACAGCTGGTGCACTCCCAAGACCTATCCATGCCCCATTGAATGCACCGTGGACCAGCAGGCTGGACCCACTGGCAGCTGCCAAGTCGAAGGCCATCCACATAGCTGCCTTGCATGTCATGGCACTAGGATCTTATAGCATGTCATGGCAGCATGTCATGTTATGTCATGGCCTAATAGTTTGCAGATTCAGAATTTCTAGACTAACCATCGAAGATGGCTGTTGTCAAGTCACCAGCTATGCCAGCTGTCCAGCGGAAGCCCCCTGAGATGTAGCTATGACTTACGGAATCCGAGTTCATGGTTGGGGGCTAACTAATCTAACTCATGCATCCATGCATCCATGATGCATCCATGATGCATCCATGATGCATCCATGATGCATCCATGATGCATCCATGATGCATCCATGATGCATCCATGATGCATCCATGATGCATCCATGATGCATCCATGATGCATCCATGATGCATCCATGATGCATCCATGATGCATCCATGCATCCATGCATCCATGCATCCATGCATCCATGCATCCATGCATCCATGCATCCATGCATCCATGCATCCATGCATCCATGCATCCATGCATCCATGCATCCATGCATCCATGCATCCATGCATCCATGCATCCATGCATCCATGCATCCATGCATCCATCCATCCATCCATCCATACATACATACATACATACATACATACAT
>VSDK01010127.1:632715-674942 GCA_009767595.1 Symbiodinium kawagutii | reverse complement strand
TATCTATCTATCTATCTATCTATCTATCTATCTATCTATCTATCTATCTATCTATCTATCTATCTATCTATCTATCTATCATCCTATCTATCATCTTATCTATCTATCTTTCATCTTCTCTGTGATTTCGAGAGCTGACTGCTTTAACTGACGTTTGAAATGTCCTTCGAATAGGTGGCTGCTACTTGTCATTACCAACCTACGAATTGCTGATAATAACTGATCATGACATAGAATAAGCAACAACAGTAGGCGATATACCCAGCTATATATTCACCAGCCCAACAACACCGGTTGCAGTTGATGTTTCACGTGACAGATGTGCTACAGCGTTGCCTACCTGTCCACGGGAGAACCGGATTGGTCATCGCCGGGAAACCAGACTCTTGGTGAAGACGACTCGTTCCGCCCCAGGGGTTCCTGGGCCCCAGGGTATGTATCCAGGGTAACGCAGATGGTCTGCATCCACAGGGTACCTTGGTGATGATACGCTTGGAACCTGGTGAAGAACCCTGAGCCTCATTGAACTTGAGTCACGACTATCGGTGAAGTTGTGGTGAGCATGAATCACGTTATTCATGGTGACCTGGTCACAGCTAGCATGGATCAGCTACAAGCCATGAGAAGTTGCAACGTCAGCTTTGCTCATGGTGGAAGTTCTGGCGAGTCCAGATCTAGGATTCGATAGCTGGATTTCCCTTTTTTGATATTTTTTCCTTTGTTTTTTTTTCCAGTGGAAACCATGTTCTCGAAACGAAATGCTGGCTGGTGGTTTGATTGACATTTTTGATTTTCCCCAGTATGGACAATCGGTTGGTTGGTAAGTGGTTTTTTCATAGGGGTTACAACCACCAACCAGAGTGCCTTGTTTCTTTGTTCCTTCCAGGGTCCAAGTGGCTGGCTGTGGATAATAATTCTGGCGTTGAGTTCCAAATTCTGGCAAAGCTGCAAGTTTTCTGGTGTACCGACGTTCAATCAAAGGTACATCTCATCCAATATTGGTAGATTTTCTAGCAACAAATGAGATAGTCTTGCGAGATCTTGCGAGTATGTGCGGTACCCCCTCATGTATAGCCTATTTGACAGATATTTTGGTACTGTCCCAAAGCAAAGTCGGAACGTGAAATCGCTTCTGACAGCTGTCATGGGCTGTCCATCAAAGGAGTCCCATCCAGCCTCGAACTAGCTTTCTTTCCGATGATCTGTCCACAATGGTGTACCCGCTTCGTGTTGTACCTGGTTCACGGTGTACTTAATTCCCCTGTTGGTGGGTGGTTTCCCTGTTAAAGCAAACTTGGGGATGGCCAACCTCCAACGACGTAAGGTGCTTGTGAGTGGTCAGGTGTTGCTAGGACCCCTTCTGTGAGCTCAGGAGTTGCGCTCCTTGGAATGGCTCCTGCCCTTGCCATCCAGTCTATGAGGAGGGCAGCCGGGCAGGTCTTGTGATGACGACGCTAGAATTGTGATTTCTCAACATAGGGACCCCCAAAAATGGTTGGTCTATTACTATAAATGTTTCATATTGGATGATTTGCTGGGTCCGCTATTTTGAGAAACACACAAATAGCTCCATTTTTGTTTGCATGAAGGCCATCAGTACCCAATAATCAGAAAGGGACTACACTCCCAGGTCAAAACGATTTGTTGCCAAAGAAGCTGATTATCAGGACATTTTCCATTTAGATAATTAACATAGCCAACAGCACCCAAGATAGATAGATAGATAGATAGATAGATAGATAGATAGATAGATAGATAGATACGCAAAGGGGCAGCCTTTCAGGATCCCCCAGGAGCAGCCATGGCAACACTGGTGGCTGGAAGTTGGTAGGCTCCGGACTTGGTTTCTTTTTTGGTCAGAATTTCTTTATTGGTCATCCTGAGTCATTAGTCATATACCAAACATCCCAAGGATGGTGTTTTTTTGAAATTAGGAGACCCTCCAAATGGTTGGTTAGTATATAAATGATCAATAAAACTAGAGATGATTTAGTTATTTAGTAAACTTCCAATAGGGTTCCCCTATGGCTTGAGAAACACCCCGATGTTCACGAGGGATCACAGCACCGCAACAGGAACCCGTCGCAGCTTCCAGGAGCTGTGTAACACCTCTTGGGGGACCTACTGTCAATCCACCCATGGTGGTGCCACATGCCCGGTGTCATGCAAGGCCAGTGAGACGCTCGGCGGCGATGGATGGGATGGGAGAGCTGGGACCCTCACCTTTTGATGTTGTGACACAACCGTGACGTCTTCAGTTGGTCACGGGGGTTTCGGGATGCTGTGAGATTTTGGCGTTTGTCTGATGACCGCCTGGCAAAATTTAAGAAGTGGGGGTTGCCATTCACACGGTTCTGTCCCAGCCTGAGAGCCCCTGCTGCAATCGATTTCATCAACAAATCAACCTGGCAATGGAAAAATCCACCATTTTTACGCCCCCAGATTTTCCTTGGGCGATCACATCAACCTGGAAGGCTCACCCTAAATCCTCCACTTCGTTGAGCCAAGCTTCCTCCCGGGCCCATGGTGAGCCCTCCATGGTGCCACCGTGCCCAGGCACTACTGCTACGCCACGCCCTACGACGAGTTCGGCGACATCGATTGGAACGCGCCCTGGACTGAGAGCTGCGCACCGGCTGAGGAGGGCTGCCCTTGCGACGCCACCTGGGAACACAAATGCACCGGGGAAGGTGCCACGGGTGGCCACGGGTGGCCATGGGGGTGGCCATGGGGGTGGCCATGGGGAGATCTCACCAACCAGGGGAACCATGTGCAGGTTCTCTGCGAAGGTTCCTATAGAGATCTCGGTTGATAGTTGGATTTCGGAATCTATGCTGTAGCTCTGTCGAATTATTTGTTGCCGGTGGAAAATAGATGAAAAGATAGAGCTATGAGCTGTTGAGCCGATTGTAAGTTCAAGAATCGTTATAAAGCTGCAGTATTTGTCCCGAAACGACAACATTTGCAACTCTCCATTCGGTGAAATGTGTGCAAGTCTGCCGATGTGAAGACAGTTCGGGCATGTCCAAACTTTTGCAGGCTATTCCTGGTGTCAAAGCAAGTTTGATCCTTGCCCAGTGGATTGTGGCGACGCAGTCACATGTATCTCGGTGGAATCAAGGCAGTCACAGTGAGACATGTCTTCAGATTCAGTGTAATCCAGGTCACACACACATGATGGTCTTGATGGCAGGCCTTTAACGCCCCGGAGGTGCCTTCAACAATCCCAAGCACCAACCAAGGATCCAACCAAGGGAAGCCACCAGCACCTGGCAGCTGAGGCTGGCACTACTCTGGAAACACCAGCTGTGCAACCTCGGATGGCTGCACCTGTGAGAGTGATGAGCTTGCGTGCGAGGACGAAACCGGGATCCCTTGTCTACGGCTTCTGAACCCGGGTCATGCCTCTCAAAACCATACAAGATAGATCAAGATGCTACATATTTTTGTGATGGTGCTTTGGCTAGTAGCATCAAATTCAGAAGTTTCAATCGGCTCTCCTGCTAAGTTCAACTCTGCAAAGCTCATCATTGGATGTTACATCAATATCAATAAACCACTATTAGACTATTTGTTTATTCCAGTTTATCCACAAAAAAATAGCCGGGTATCTACCATCAAGTATACAGCAGAGGGGTCATTAATCTGGAAGAGCATCATAGGGAATCAACTAGTTGATAATTGCTATTCATACCAGTTTTATTATCAGTCGATGATCGCTATTCATACCATTTTGATGATTAGTCGATTCATGTTGATGAGTACCAATTCTTATACCTACCATCAACTCACGCGTTCGTGTAGAAGCGACTCTGCACATGGCAGTGGGTCAATTCACCCTTAGTCCCCCTGGTTCCCCTGTCATTAACCAGGCTGTTTTCCCTGTAGGTTGTTGGTTATTAAGCCCTATTATTGATGAATGATTAATATTGACCCATAGCCACATGGGGATTGATGGTAGGAATCTGCCGACGCCATGACGCCGCCAGGATGCGGCGGGAGTGACTGAGTGTTATGCGAAGGCATGGTATGGAGACTCCTGCCACTTGAAAGCAAAGAGCTTTCCAGCAGCGTGCGAAACAGTTTGCAGATACACCTGGCAATGGATTTTGACTGACCATATTTTATAGTGAAACCCTGGGAAACCACCAATAAATGGTGGATTTTCCATTGCCAGGTTAGTTTACCAGAGGGTATACATAATTCCCGTCCATTTTTTTTTATCACAGTGCTAGTAACACTACTAGTGTTCCAGTGTAATTCTTATTGGACATGTTGATGAATAGTATCCAATAGTTATCATTGAGTTCAAAACGCTGATTTTGTTGAAGACCTCCTGTTTATTTTTGGGAGGCCCATCCACAATGATTTTCCAAGCGATTCTTTTCTGCTTGGTGAAGGAAACCCATCTGAGACCATCAGCAGGTGTAGCCACTTGAGAAGAGGGCAGGAGGTTAGAGCCAGAACGTCCAGGATATGAATCGTAGGACATCCTGACAAAGTTTGGACTATAGCGGATTGGGAATTGAATTGGAACACAAGTACGGAACTTATTTTTGGCTAAGACTCAGACCCAGTCATCGGCTCAGATTTAGCAGATAGTGCACTACCATAGATCCTATTTCTGAGAGTGTCATTTTTTGCGCCAAGGCCCTTTGACGTGCAATTACGACACGGAGAACTGGTGCTATCGAGTAGGACAGAGTGATTTTATTGAGAAACAACTAATGGACTGCAGTGACAACAGTTATAGCGGCTGCATTCTTTTGTTCTATTGCTGCATTTATTTCGCACATTGTTATAGTGTGCATTGTTATCAGACGACAACGTACTTCGCGCACTCACATTTCGATTCGTCTGTGAAAGGGAGAACAATGCGTTGCTGAATCTGGAGGATTTGACATGTTCTCCCTTCAACTGGTTGGTATTCAGCAAATGTCGCGCAGGATTTGACGACGAAGGCTTCATGACATGGACGGAGTACTGCCACACCAAGTCAGGCACATGCTTCTCTGAGATCTTCAGAGAACATGTTGGGCATATAGTAGGCGGGTTCTTAAAACCAAATTGGCCGGTCTATTGGTATTAAATGATTAAAAAACATATGGATGAGAACTGGGGTTGTTAGTACCCCTATGACTTGAGACACCACCACATGTTTGCAGCCTCTTCTCACTGGTTCTGAAAAAACGATAGAGATGTGGAGCTGCAGAAACGATTCAAGCACTGCCCTCGCTGCGCAGGTCCAGACGATTGGTATTGCCCCGTGATTTGCAACGATGACACCGCCAAGCTGTGCGACGGAGATTGGCCGGAATGTGTTCCATTGAATGAGCCTTGGATGTCCTGTGGGACCTGTGGGACCTCCTGGCATTGAGTTGATACGTTGTCATCATTCCCGTACCCAGCGAAGCAGTAAGCTTGATAGTATAGCTTTAGCCAAAGGAGGATGATTTTTAAATGTCATCCCTGTTGCTCACTCCTTTTTCTCTCTCTTTGCCTTGGAAGCGATGATTTTTGACGTGAAGGGTGGATCTTGGCGGTATCGGCAATGAACAGCCCGCAGTTTTCTGTTGTTGCTAGTGGGCAAGCTAAGCAATTTCTCCTTGAAGATTTGCAGCGTGCTCAGAAATGTAGAGCCATGCGGAACCATGGGAATGACCAATTCACGGCAGCCACAACTCAGGAAGAATGCCCGGAGGTTTGCACCTCCGAACAGCAGACCTGCTGGAAGGCAAACTTTGACACCTCAGGCAGGGCAGAATGGAACTAACAATGGCAAATCTCAAGCAAAGATCTTTATATTGATATCTTTGGTTTATTTGGAAACCCATGTTTTTTAGCAAAGCTCTTTGGATATCTTTGGTTTAGATCTTCGAAATTTGGCTATTGTGGTTTGTTTGGAAACCCATGTTTTTTCAATATTGAGAAGGCAAATCACGTGCCCAACAACCAAGGATCCGTTGAGCGATAGCTGACAGATTCAAGGGAGATTCGTCCAAACTTAAAGACGCGGGTGACCTCACTGGTAAGGATGGTTGGTACAGGGCTTTGCTTCGGGATGCCACCACCTGCAAGCACAGGAAATCAGGAGCGAGCCATTCTCTTGAATTAGAATGGATGTTGGTAATGGCGCGTGCATTGACGTAGTCAGAAAGTTGCCAAGAAAACATAACTAAGATAACTATACATAATAAACTATCATTGTATAAACACAATTGCACAGCCAAATGCAACGAACAGACAATGCCCAAACATGATCAAACATATGTGGAAGGTGGACTTTGCTTGGCGCTGGTCGGTGGTTTGACAACAAATCAGCAAAGGGAAACCCTTACTGACTGAAAGGGAGACATTTCCATAAATACCCAATCTAATCTTAGGAATGTTTCGCCACAGCTTAAAGTTCCCGCTACAACTGTCCCGAAAACCTATGATCCGTTCCCATGTTACAACGGATACTATATACGACCAATACCCTTGATCCAAGAGAACTTGGCAGTGTTTCGACATCATATTTCCAGGAACTTCTGGATTCAGAAGCCTGTATACAGTATACATACAGTAATTAATCACTGCGGCCAAATCCAATCAGTTTATATCATGTTTTTGAGCCATACAAAAATCATATTCTGTTGGATGCAGCCAGGGAAGACGGTATCAGCATTTGGTCTTACCAGAAGCAAAACAATGTTCTCTCAAGGGCACAAGACACCGAATGCGTCAGGTATGCTTTCTCTCTAGTAGCAAGCCTCAAAGAGCAGATTTGGTGTGGTTTGTAAATTAAGGGCCCATTCCAAAACCAGCCATTTTGGTGGCAAACAAGAGCTTTTTGTTTGCTTGTACACCCAAATAGATTCCTTTCGAAGAGTCGTGCCACAGATGTGTGCGATCCAGAAATGTTTCTTCTCCCAAATCCACCCAAAGGATTACAAGAACAATGATTTGCAACTTTGCTCTATAATATTCTATAGGGGGATGCTCTGCTTAATCACTTTACCCCAAATCAACCAGAGGACTAGGTGTGACGGTGTGGCCTGCCTGGTTCCTCCTCGTTGGCAATTGCAGGCAATTACCTGAGCGGCTCTGATACTTGCGCACCCAAGAACGAGCCTTGCCCTTGTGGTGACAATGCGGAGACATGTATCTCGGCCGTCCAACTGGGAGCATTTTTTGCCTACAGCTGCTGTTTGTATGATACCAACCGACCCAGAAGAAGGGTGGCCTGGAAACCATTAGATTTACTTTCTGTGGTGAATCAACCTCCTCAAAGATGGCACAAACACCTCACATAGTGAACCAAGTCTCAAGTTGGCTCGCCAGGAGGCAAGTGACAGTCCCGGCCACCCAGGCACCTTTGACGGTTACTCCTACTGCGAAGCGACCTACTACGGCTGCCCGCTGATTTGCGGCGCTGAGGAGAAGTATTGCTATCCCATGTCTTTTACTCCAGAAGGCCACCGCTGGGCCCAGCACCTGAAAAATCTTGTGGAGCATCAGCCAACGGACCATGGGTGGAATAGTCCCCTGCCCTGGTGAACACTGACTATCTGGCGACTCGTTTTGCTATTCCTGATGTTGGGAGAATTCACAACCATCCATTCAAGAAAAACTACATGTTGGATAGTTTTTGCTTGTTGACTCCAAGAAATTGGTGTTTCTCAGTCTATTTCAACCCGAAGTGTGACCGACGGCTCTTGGCAGGTGAGTATGATGCCTGGCAGCAGAACCACTGAAGCTGCAACTGTGTCAAGAGTTCATCCCAGGTTTTGGCAAATCTTCGATGCATTTGAGGAAATCATGCAAATTGCACAATGAATATTTGAGAGTTGCTGGACAGTTGCTCAGATTAAGCGAAAACGTGAGTGATCAATGGTGAACAAGAATCCTGATTCATCACAGAAGCAACTCGCCATTGAACGCCCCTAAGCCATATATGAACTCAACCCGAACCCCCCCATGACCCTCAGCAGCTCACACGCGTAGAGCCTGCCCTGTCGTTTGCTACGCTTCCTCCAAGGATTGGGAGGCGCCAGTGCAGGAAGTCTGTGCCAACACGAGTGACACCTGCCCCTGCGGTGCCAACGCCAAGCCGTGCAAATGGACGGATGACTGGGGCTTCGAAGAGGACGGGACGGGGTTTGTGGGGTTTGCCCTGGGGTTTCTGCTGGGGTCCCGGGAGTACTGAGGTGGACTGAGGTTGGTGACGGTGGTGATGGATGATGTTAGTGGTGACCAACATGACCCACTGAAGGTGATGGATGTTGATGGGTTTGAAGTTGGTGGTTGATGGCATAGTTGATGGTGATGTGAATGTCAGGTAGTGCTCCCGATGGGCAGGCGGCATTGACGTGCAGCTTTTGATGAACCAATGGATTTGATGTGCTCATTTCTGAAGCAATGTCAATGTTGACAGTAGATGCTATGTAGTTTTGTGCTATGATGGTTTTAAATTCCATTTTGAAAACCTCATCATTTGTTTGTGTGGTGGTTGAGAGAGAGCGGTTGGGAGTCGAGGGTATCCATACGATTCCATACGTATTTCTTTTACCTTTAAAGGGGAGCGATGCCAGGAACCAAGGAGCTACAAGGAGTGTTCTAACTGCAAGTGTTCACCTTCTGACTTATGAATTGTTTTCCAGCAAGATGTTTGGTTGGTGGTTTCGCGCATTTTCGATTTTCCCTCACGTAATTATTAACCAATGGTTGGTTCCTGAATATTTCTCGTAGGAGTTGGCACGACATAGCACAGCCCATTTAAGTTCAGACCTGTTGTATTGGAGGGCGCTGGATTGGCCAGTCATTGGCCACGTGATATATCTTCAAGCAAGCTTTACTATGAGCCATGATCAGATACCATTGCTGGTTGGTGGTTACAAACATATTTCATTTTTGAGTGATTATTAACAAATGGCTGGTTGACTAATATTTTTCATAGGGGTGGTTCAACCACCAACCAGTTGAATATTGACTAGAAACCATTGACATACCATTTTTACCATGAACCCTGCGTTCAGATACGCACGAATCTGGTCCCCCTGGGTCCCTGACGACATCAGGAGTGGTGCTTCCCAAATGTGGAGACGTGTCCTGTCACTTGTGCTTCGGAGCAGAAGCGGTGCCGCTCGGACCAAGAGCTGCGCTGTCGCAGTGAATTGCTGGCTGTCAGCCTTGGACATGGATTTTTGTTGGACAGGCGGGAAAGGAATGGAAGGACCATGCTGGGGAACTCATGGTGAAAGAAACGGCAGAGTGATGTGGAGTATAATTTGTGATGACTGGGCTTAGCTACACTCAGAAGTAGTAGCTTTTTTTCCAGTGTTTACAATTATGCTTTGGCAAACATGGTGAAAGAAACAGTGGAGCTAGTCACTTGACAACTTTTGTTTTGTTCACAGGTCAAGTGACTAGCGAGGGTGCCAAAAAATATCATCTCCAAGACTGGTGGACACATCTGGATCTCTGTGGGGTTACCTGAATCATGATTGCAAAGTAGGGACCAGCCAGCAAAGTGCGGATGCACTGCCGCAGGAATTGCTATACCACTGACCCTGCTGAGTGAAAAAATCTTTGAAATGCTGAGTCAACTGTTCCCTGCCCATTGCTGAATTTGATGACGATGATGATGACTCTCAGTTATCAGCGGGAGTGATGAACCTATCATAACCTATCGGTTTCTTGCTTCCAGATGGGAATCGCAACTTGAATCTCAACATCAGAAATGCGGCTGATCCTCACAACTGAGGCTACGTGACTGACTACAACGCCTCTGGATATCCAGAGAAGTACTCGGAACGCTGTGTGTCGCAGGTGCAAGTGCGACTGGTGTTGGTGTGTCATGTTGATGCTGGGGTTGGGACACCAAACTCTTAACTCCATCAGCAGCTTAGCTTGAGCAGGTTCCGGTTCATCCAAGTGCTTGACAGATGGTTCGAGTTTCTCAACCGCTGGAGAAGGTTGTTGTTGTTGTTGTTGTTGTTGTTGTTGTTGTTGTTGTTGTTGTTGTTGTTTTCATTCATTGCCAACTGGGAACATCTCGGAAACTTCAAAGTCAACCAACCATCAGAAAAATGTTTCGATGGCCGTGATCATTGTTTGGGTGGTAGCAGCCATGGCACAAAGTCAAAGAGATTGATGACTTCAAGATGTGATAGACATGGTGGATGCTCCTGGAACCCAACAATTATAGGGAGACACCAGTCTGGGTCATTTTTAGGTGTGAATTCTTGGTGCTCACAACCTCTGGTTGTCTCTGAGCTCAGATTTGTCGCTGCATCAGGATCGATCGTGCCCATGTGGAACCAACAGCCAAGAATGCTACGATCCGCTGTGGGAGGAGAATTTCTGCTATCCTTTGGCAGACTTTTGGCAACTCGGCACGAATGCATGGCCTTGCGCGAGCCTGCAAGAAACTCAGATGCGGGATCCAGGCTTGAACAGATGACATGGGAGCACCCAACTGTTAAAAGCATTGAAGCCTTCTGCCACACAAATAGGACCTGTGAATGCGTTGCAGAAGTTGTGTTCATATCCAGGTTGAACATAGTTACAAACTGTTTAAGGTTGAGCTGCCACTGCCTGATTTTGGATCAAGGAGTGATAGGCAGCGCATAGGCAGGAACACCATCAGGCGTTATAACACTCTCAAAGAGACTCTAAGACTCTCTTGTCACTCTTGTCACATGGTAGTTTCTCAAAACAGGGAACCTGCAAAAATGGTTTGTTTATCAGTAGAAATGGTTGAAAAGGGATGATTAGGGGGTACTCCTATTTTGAGAAGCACCCACATGCTGATATTCATGATATATTCTTCTACTTCACACATTTCCACACACACACTTGCATTGTCTTGCTAAGTGACTTCTGCTGATTCGGCCAATTAGGGAGCTACTCCGCGACAACCAGTTGCCTTTGCTTGCCTCCTAGTTGCTTCAGCATGTTCGCCATCAGGTTGTGCATGTCCCACAGCCCTGTACAGCACCACTGTGTTGAAATTGTGTGCCATGAATCAGTCCAGCAACATGTTGCCATTGTTTTTGCAAGCTGTCTTACTTTAGCATGAGGCGGTCGCAAAAGCTGGGCCTCCATAGATGTCTCCAGTGTTTGATGTGTCTTACATTTTCGCTGCTAGGGAGTCACACTAAGTCATGATTGGACTGGGCTGTAACCCCACTTGCTTCGTTCCATTGCATACACAACCTTTGCAAAGGCCTCGTGCATCTATACCTGCCACCCCTGGAACTCCTTAGCCACTTCCTTATCCAACCCTCACAACCATGATCCGCGATGGCTCAGGTCCAATGAACCCATGAAGTGCCCTCTGTACTGTTCTGATGAAGAAGACTATTGCTACATCCCCAGCTACGATGCCAGGGGCAATTGGATCAGAACCACGGTGGGGGCCGGCGGGGGGTTGGCCCGACTGACGCGTGGAGCTTCTTTCAGCTGGTGTCACCCCCTGCATTGATGTGCCGAAAACTCCACAAGGGGCTGTGATATCTGGATTCCTTCCCCCAAGCAAGTAGGATCATCTCAAAGTGTCACCAACCAAAGCCCGCTGAATCACAGGAAACTTCCACATTCAAAGATTTTCACAAGGGTGCAGCTATAGCTGGTGAAGGAATTCAGAAAACATGTGGAGCTGTGACCATGGGTTTCAAACGGTGTCCCTGGCCTCTGGTGCCTCATCCGTAGGAGGAATGTGTTCCCAAAGGCCAAGCCTGCGATTGCAGCAAGGGGCAAAACGCATTCTCCTGTACTTGGAGCGATCCGAGCCTCGACACATTTACTAAGCTCTCCTGGTTCTGCTTGGAAATGGTGCTTTCTCAAAATAAGGGACCTCCAAAAACGGTTGTTGGTTTATTCACTAAAAACAAGTTATTCTTAGATAATTTAGGGGTACTCCTATGACTTCAGAAAGCGCCATTTTCCTTGTTGGTTGTGTTGATTGTTGGTTGTTGTATGGTGTGGCGTGATGGGTCTAGACCCAGACATACCTGGACTGTCATGTTCAACAGAGCTGGGAATCCCATTGTGCAACCAGCGCTGAAAATGGAAGTTTGCCAAGCGGTGAACTGGTTATCACTTTGGAGGGGGGCTGCTGCTTGATTCCAGGCTGAAAATCCATTTGATGTGTTGCTGCCTTGTTCAAAAGCACGTGAGCGCAAAACACGGGATGATTGAAGAAAGTCAAAAGATGCTCAAAATGGTCCAAGGGCAGTTTTTGGAGAGCATCAAAAATGCATGGCACATCATGGGAACACATGGCCAGCCAACTCAACAAATGGATGGCCAATCGCCGGAAGCCTCCGAGGTTTTGGGGATCTTGGACCGAGTGCCTGCCGACCCACAATGGATATTGCCCCAGCAGCTGCCCAGACGCCACTCGGCAGAGTGGCGTCATTTCTGTAGGACCGTGGCCAGAGAGTTTCAGAAGCAAATAACTGATGACTAAAAAAACAAGTGTTATATGTAATAAGTATGTTATTTTATTATGTACTATCATGTATGCAATGAATTATATCATATGATTATGTGATATTATATGATATGCAATTACGTCTATTTTGGGTATATATATACATACAGTCTTATTAAGTTTTCTCATCCTCCTATACATTCATATGTCTACATGTTCGTTTAGATGCACGAATGTATACATAATTAGTTTGTTTATGCATATAGATAGTGACTATATAGCGATTGTACAATTGTATATATTTGTATACATATGTATGCATGCATATCAATGGTGACTCACCCAGGCAGACATATACATACATATTATGTATGTGTGTATATATATATATATATATATATGTATATTTACATCATAGACCTTTGATTGGTTTGGGATTCCAAGATCCTCAATTCTACTTGTTTGTGGACGATCCACTGTTCGCCCAGGGAGCCCCAAGGTAATCCCATCATTCTTAGGAAACCAGCGATGGTGATCAGTAGTATCCTTCCCGTTGTGTAGAGCCAATGGACATGTGAAATCGTCGAAATGCCTAGTCTTTGGGAATCTTTGGGATTTCTTGACACTTTCATTTGTCTCAACGGTCGGTGTACATGACAAACCGGCGCCCAACCACGTTCCAACCAACGGCCATCGAAATCTTCGTGCGCTCAGGGAGAAGTTCCTTGTGACTTGGTGGAGGACTACATGCCCAACGGAACTTCCTTGGGATTCGTTCAGCCTTCCGTGAAATGCGCTACGAGCTATGACCAATGTCCATGCGGGGAACCCAAGAAGGGCACGGGAAAACGCATCGCCATGTGGCCAGGGAGCCATGCCATGTATCCCCACTGTCGTTTGGTTATATCCATTGAGCTCGACCCTTCCAACAATCCGCCAAAGTTGGTGATGACCAAGCACTATTGATGGTGCATGGTCACCTTCATATGCTCAGTTTTACATGAATCGTCTACAAAGACCAAAAGTCTAATACTGACAAAATTGTAAAACATCAAAAAGCGGTTAGAAAGTTGACAAAACTGTAAAGCAAATTGTATAGAAGCACATGCAAAACTGTAAAGCCTCCCTCTCTCTGTCCGATTCTCTCTCTCTCTCTCTTCCTATTGATTTGTGTGTATACATACATGTAGAATCCGTGCATATACATATACATATGTACATATACATATTAAAATACATATATACATATATACATATACGTATACATATGTACATATATACATATTTACATTGTTACATATATACATCGTTACATGCCCTCAGAGCCTATTTTTGGATCAGCCCCCTGCATATCAACGGCTGGTCAGCAACGAGGATCCCTGCCACGCGATGCTTAGGCGGAAAAGAAGCTTCGCGGTGCCCCAACGAGGGCTGCGTCTTCAAGGATGAAGGATGTGCCGTAGAGTGTGGCGCTGATGAGAAGAAGTGTTACTTGGAAAAGTTGGGTCATCGAAGTTCTGCGGAGTTGCCTGTTGTGTCATTCAAGTGTTGGAAGAGTGGGTCATCTAATGGTCATCAGCTGTTCAAAGTTGGGTCAAAGGCTTCATTCTGCGCAGCGCTGCCTTCTTGTACATCAACTGAATCAACTTTCAAACCTATTTGGTCTGTCGAGAGCGCATTTGGATCTGAAACACCGTAAGCATCCTGAACAGCTGGTTTCTCAGTGTCAAGATGAGCAGCTGACACTTATTCTGACTTGTGGTTTGTCTTGCCAGGTAGTAGTCAGCCGGGTAGAAGGGACTGATGTAAGAATGCTTGTAAGTCACCCATAAATCATAAGGCATTCCCTTCCCGACTTCCCCACCTCCAGCTAGAAACGCTGGGTCAGAGGGATAGTACTGGGAGGAAGGAATTTCAACACATAGAATATCAATCTGAGAGTGATCACGAATGATAGCCTATTTGGTATTCATTGTAAGCATCACCAGCTCGATGGCCCGATGTGTGATGGATGATGAGGATGATGATGATGATGATGATGATGATGATGAAGATGATGATGAAGATGATGATGATGATGATGATGATGATGATGATGATGATGATGGAGATGAACATGATGGAAATGAACATGATGGAAATGATGAAAATGATGAAAATACATGATGAACATGATGATGGCGATTACGATAATAGTGATAGCGGTAGTGATAATATTAACGATAGCCGTAGTATGTCGTAGTAATAATGGTAGTGGATGATGATCATGGTTGGGGGTGGTTGCTCTTCTAGTCAGCATGAACTAGTTCAGTTCATGCTAAGGACGACAACTACGCGGTTGAATTCTTGTCTATTTGTGTTTCAGTTTCAACTGCTGGTGTTTCCCAAGTGCTCGGCCAGATGACATCCTCACGAGGACCAGCACTGCAACCAAGCAGTGATGATGCCAACGAAGCCTTTTCAACTTAATTATCGACTTTGATCATCTCCACCGGTGGACAAACACCACAGTGGATCGACAAATGGAGCAGAGAACATGAAGCTTTCAAAACAAGAAAACGGCCGTTTACACTGCCTTAGACTGAAAGAATCTGAAACATAGTTATGTTTCAGTGTTTTGTTCTTGCCCTTTCCATTGCTAAGGCTACCTGGCGGATTACACCGCCAATGGTGCGTTCATCAGCGATCAAGAAGTCTGTGTCTTGAGCTCAGCGCGGTCAAATGCGACACCTGTTCCTTCGGTGATCCAGTCGGGAAGCTGATACACCTACCAGTTTGATTAGGTTTACCCATGGTTTACCATATTTTCATATTGGTCCACCATGGCTTAATATGGTTTAATATGGTTTAATGTGGTTTACCATGTTTTCCCATTGTTTACCCATATGTGCTGGTAAGCCACCAGCAATGTATAGATACACAGATGGTGGTCTAGGAACTGCTGGATCAATTTAGGGAGGAACTTGAGCATGGGATTGTATTTGGGTGTTTCTCAAAATAGGGGTACCCCTAAATCATCCTTTATTAACCATCTTTAGCAATAAACCAGCCATTTTAGGGGTACCCCTATTTTAAGAAACCACCATTTTGCACATGGGCAGAATAAACAAACTGCTCTGGACATTTCGTACCCAACACATGAACACATGCACACAGAGAGTTGCTGCTCTCATCATTGGTTTCCGAGAAATGGTTGCTGCGAAATTCTCCAGCAAACCCCTGTAATTGGTGGTTATAACAAGGGTTTCGCGTAGATTTTCCCATCAACCCAGTCAGTGTTGTATATCAATTACATCAGCAATGACAAGCTATGGCTGTGACACCATGACGGCAGCCACCTGATTTTCAGGTTCCCAGCGGGGACACATGCCCATGCGGGAAGAACACTGCGAAGCAGCTTGCCTGAAGCCAGCTCACCTGCTGCCAGTGGTGTGTGGTTTGCATTGACATGTGAGGCTTTCTCGAAGTAGGGGAGCCCAAAAATGGATGGTTTAGAGCCCAAAAATGGATGGTTTTAGTTTTTTTATTACTCTAAATCATTAACATTGGATGGTTTTGAGGTCCCCTATTTTGAGAAATCACCATGTATTGATTGTGTTGTTTGTTGTTGGCTCCTGGTTGCGATCGGTGGCTGGTTCTGGTTGTTGTTGGTTGGTGGGTGGTCTTTACCTTGAGTGTTGGCTGCGGGTTGTTGCTACGAGTCATTTCTGTTGTGAATTGTTCCCGTGGAGGTTCGGAACCTTTTAGTTTGATTTAAAGTATCCGAATTGATGACGTGGGAAACGAAACCAAACAGTGGACCCAGTCCTTTGCGATGCTGTTGCCGTATCCTTCAGGCAGCCTGGCCAAGTGGCTTAGGATGGCTAAGGTGACTGTGGCATACCATGGCTCTAGAGGCAGGGTGCTTTCCACATCTACACAAGTACTACCAGGGACACTGCCCCACTGCCTCTATCACCATGATTGCCGCTTGATCACTTTCATTCCTTTCACCACCTTCATGTTCTTTCCTCTCCATCATTTTTGCAACAAACATTGTCATTGTTTTGGTCGGAATCATTGTTTTTTTCATCATGTTCTTTTTCATCAATATCGTTATTGTCATAATGCTCATTCATTGTATTCCATTGACATAATGATTGATATCCTCGTCATGTTCCTCACCATTGTCATCTGAATGATCATGAGGGACATCAACATCAAGCAACAATACATATCACCGTTGTTATATTGAATCTACATATTCCTATCCAAATTGGCCAAACTGGGTAAGCCCCACAGAAAGCCTTTCCGAAGTCTGGGGCTGGCCGAGGTGTGCCAACAGTGACTTGTGCTTGCCAGCCGTTGAGCTTGACTTGGTCTGTCCCTGCAAGGCTGTGGTCCTCGCTCGTCCTGCGTGTGATCATTGGGGGCTCACCAAATGGGTATTTGCCAAGCCATAGTGGTACCCCCAAAACCAGTGGTTTCCTAGTGAAATGCACATTTTTGGTTACCCTTTTGGCACATGACATACCCAAATATGAAAATCTTGGGATGATCAGGAGGTACACCATGGTCAGAACCCCAACCACAACCCTTCCTTTCAAGGACGGATCGCAGGTTGAAGCATCGCTTGGTACGGACGACTGGGTCAACCTTCCGGGTCCGCCGCCTTCCTGCAGGCTTCGGAGACCGAATGCCTGGTGGTGGACTACAACAAAGATGGCGAACCCAGCGGCTACTCCACGCAGTGCGTGAAGGAAGGCACGGCGTGTCCATGTGGAAAGAACACCATCGGCTGCCCCGATCCCAACGATGTCGCGTGGCGATCCGCAGGGAGTTGGGTCTTTGTCAAACTATAGGGGACACTAAACGATTGATTTGTTGATTGAGTAATTAATAAACCAAAGTATAAGGGATCCTTTATATAAGCAAAAATGGTGAGTTTATTAGTAAATGATTGAGATCAAGTATGATTTGGGGGAAGCCCTGGAAGCCTAGTTGCCTCAAGAGGTTTCCACCTCTCTAGGCTTCGAATTGAGAACGTGACCTGATGGAAGAAAGCTTTCCAGATTTCTTGAGATTTCCTATTTCTGGGTATAGATTTACTATATTGAAAAGCCTTCATCCCTGAGGTTTTTTGATCAGATTGAGTCACATTCAAATCCAGAAATCTGATTGTTGAAACTTAGAATTTGAGTGTAGCGTTCCAATAGATGCGTCGTGCAATGCTCAATATTTCTGGTGAAACATTCAGAGGGGATGGTCAGTAGATGAGATTAATCATCCAGTGCCTAGTGATTCATGCATGATGGTTAAAGTGCCAGAGAATAACATTATAAATGTACCACACCAATTCACTAGTGAACCACCATAAATTATCAATGACGATTATCCAATATGTCAAAATCATTTCATCATTTCACCATCAAACAGTCATTTGGAAAATCATCATTTCACTATTCATCATGCAATTGGTAAATTATATAATATTCACCGTTGGTGATATAAACCAATGATTATGAAATCATTTTTGAAGCATTGATTTTGAAGCATTCATTGGTTGTTTGATGATTAACCAAAGCTTGAACCTTGAAACATCGCTATGAATGTTGATTTAAAGCACGCTCTTCACAGGTTCATATCCAACAGGTTAATAACCATTTAACCTTCAACAAGGAATCAACGTTCAACAAGGCATTAACCTTCATCGAGGAATTTACCATGTAGTGACGATCATTCATTAGGGTAATAAACGCTGATTAATCATTCAACGGGGAATGGTTGATCATCCACCGCTATCCAGCCGCTTCATCCAACCGGTTGATCGTGGTTGACATAGACAGATCCACCATTTAAAGCTGGGGAAATCACAGTGTTTCTCCACGATATAATGGCGATCTTCCGTTTCCATGAATCATCTTACAGGTTAAAACTCCCATGATCTTAATCTTTATTTCGATCAACCATCAGTTTCAATTCACCCAGCTGGTTGATTGAAACTCCACCATCTCATTTCAATGAAGGTAGAACTCTTCATTTACTCAGCTGGGGATGCGAGCCGCCTCCGTTGGTTTCCTAGTGTCCAACTTGGCTTCGCTAAGGCGTTGCTGAAGATTTGCGTCCCAAGTTCCGGGCACAAGAAATGCCCTGCGCCGTGCACTGCGGATGCCATCCTTGCAGGCGCGGCAGCATCATTTTCCTTGACATTTTCTGTTCGCTTTGGGGTTTGGTCAGTGGTCACAAATCTGTTTTTTGCATTGCTTAATTGGTGGTCTCTCGAAATAGTGAACCCCCAAAATCATCTACTGACACTGATTATAGAAGCATTTAATTTACAGTAACAAACCATCCATTTTTGGGTACCCCTGTTTTGAGAAACCACCAAATCTGTTCAGTGGTTACATGGGGGGCCTGATGGTTCCGACTATCCTTTGTGCCGGGAATTCGTAATAGCGAAGGTAGGGTTGTTCATAAATCATGTTGACAAATTATTGATGCCTTTCCTCCCACAATTCCAAAAGCAGTGATGCTGCCTTTCGCAAGCATGACCTCGGTGAGGCAACCAGACTTGCGTGCAGATCAACTTGGATGCAAGTGGAAACTTCAAGTCAGAGACAGCACCTTGGCAGCTGGGAAATTATCATGACTAATCCCTTCAAGCCCATGCCACCTTGTGTCAGACCCCCCTCCTGGTAACCATCAGCAAGCATCAGCAACCCCAAACATGTACTTGTCTAAGATTCAGGGTTTTCGTCCAGCTGTTCAATCTGTTCACCACCAGTTCTACCATCCATAGCTGGTGGGTCACTCCTGGTGGGTCACTCCTGGTGGGTCCCCCCCCGTTGGCAGCACCACGGCAGCGGCTCAGATCCAATGCATCGGTCCCAACGCGACCTGCGGCGTGGGCGAGGGAATGAAGCGCTGCTCCTCCGGGGCCAGCATCGCAGTGGACACCGCCTGCGTCAATCTGCACCTAAACGCCGTCACCTGTGGATTCTGTGGAACCTGTGGAACCCCCGGGCTTGTGGAAAGGTGGTCACCATGTGGGGTAGAATTACATGACGGTCGTTTTGGCCAACATGGCTTTATCAACTATGACTGTTTTTTTGTTTGCTTCTTGGAGGTTCACCAAGAATACAACACTCCATATTTGCCTTCAACTCACTTTTCTTCCCTTTGCTCTTGTTTCTTTTCATGTCCTTTCTTATTTGCTTGACGCTGTTTGTTTCCTCATCTTCAAGCAGCTTATGATTGAAACCACATCATTACGGCTTCTCTACTCTAACCTTGATTGATTTTCATCGTTTCTAGGTGTTTCTACTTCTCGGCTTGACTATTTTCTCGTTTGATTTTCTATTTGCTCCTCTCCCTTGCTCCTTTCGAACCTCTTCTTACTCGGCTCTTCTCTATGGACCCAGAAGATTTGTTTTGCTCATTGTTGCTGGGTTCTTCGTGATACCGGGAAGCTATCGTGAGGAGCCAGGTCAATGTCATCTGATTCTGGCACCAGCCTGACAAGTTTGGATTGGTGAAAGGAAGTCAGCCCTGCACAAACAGCTTGTCCTGGCTTCCCGAGGTATTCAAGTGGATCAAGTAGCGGTCGTCGTTTGAACACACAGAGTGCTCAGCGGGAGACTTGCAATGCCATCATCACCATGTCCAGTTTGCGAAGCTTGGCGAACTTCTCGCTACATTTGATGCCGCATAATGGCATATTGCCACATCATGACAGGGCTGAGCACCCTCGCATTTGTGATTCAAGGTTCCATGAATCTAAGTTGACATTCCCCATACTTGAGATGATCAACCATTATGGTAAAATTATGGTACTATGTGGTACAGTACCTATTGTTGGTTTCTTAGTGTTTTCATCATTCATTATGAATACATGCCATTATTGCCATTGAGTAATCGTTTGGGATTAAACAACATACCGTACCCTTCTTATATTTGGGATTTTTCTGGGTATATTAACTATGATTGTACTCCTCCCCAACCGGTTGCTGTATGTTGCAGTTTCCTTTTTTCAACTGACAATGTCTGCGGGATGGGCAAGGAATTCCCGCAAACAATGGAGGACCTTGTGAGCCTCCATAGTCCTCTCGCAATTTTCAGTAGCACTATAGCTTTGATGGCTTCCATGTGGGTGATACCAACCATCTGAAAAACCGATGGATGAGCATCCCACCAGGGAGCCCAGAGTGCGATTATTCAGCTGGGGTATGGAGTATTGACCCCTTGCATCCGAAGCCAAAATCTTCTTTCCAGTCTGACAACCGATCCACCATCTCCATGTTTCACGCGCAATCTGAAGGCGTAGAGTAGAGTGTAGAAACGAGGGCCATTCTCATAACCATCGCTATAACATGCTATAATATGCTATAATTAACCATCATTGACCACTATAAACCATGGTGAATCCCAATGATTCGCCATCATACCTCAACATCTATTGCAGCGACTGCAATTCAACCCAAGGATCAGATGCCAAGTCCAAAGCCGAGACAGTCCGGGTCAAGATGAACAGTGTACCCTGCAGGGCCTGTAGTATCACGCGTCGCGACATGTTGGGCCATTCGAAATTTCTTCTTTTCAGCCAGGCCAATCGTTGGGAGAGTCGGGAGTAGAGCTTGCAAGACAGCGACCACGGGAGGTACTGCAAATCCCAAGCAGTTTGAAGACTACTCTTGCCATCAAAAGCGCATCAACCACGCGTCCTCTCCTCAGCAGCAAAGAACGGGCAAAGAGCAGCTTCATCTCATGAGAGTTCGGGGTGCCTTTATTTTGTTCGCACCTGGGTGTTGCAATCAATGTGCACGTGATAGACCCAACGCTAGACTTCCAGACGGGTGTATTACTTCCAGACGGGTGTATTAGAATCTCCAATGATTGAATTAGTGTTCACCATCTTGGTGTTGGGACACGGTTGGAGATACCCGTATTGTGAACCGAAAGGTTGTTTTCTGATTTCTGTGTGTGGTATTGATATCCCCACATGGCTGTAAACATGTTCAGGCCATGCTGGTTCTCATGATGGCTGTCCCAAATAAACTGAATAGCCTTCAGAACAGTTACCTTCAAACTTTGTGTTTGTTTATCATATGATCTATACCCAATATCCGCAGGGTATATCAATATTATCCATACCCTATTGTTCGTAGTATTTTTGTTTATCATATATGGCTGTGGGTCAAAACCCTGTACCCCTGGTTCCCTTATCATTAGCCATTGTTTTCCCTATGGTTTTGCTGGTCATCATCCCCCATTGGTGGTTGGTGAAGCCATATACCCAGGTTTTCAATTGCTTTACGGGATTGTCTTGACCCTGCGAAGCATCATCACCCGTGTCCGACCACCATGCTACTCCAAGCCTTGCGCCCACGAGGCCGGCTGGATGGCCGAAAGCTCAGTGGAGCGGCATCCACGATGATCTTCTACATCGACAACCAAGGCGCCCACCGGTAAGTGCCTAAAGTACAGGGAAGTAACCAGTAACGAAGTATAGTAAAGTATATGAAGCTGACGGGAGCTAAAGTAAAGTAAAGAAGTGGTAAGTCAAGTGGTGTCAACACCGCTAGTAACACCAGTAGTATCCTGCATTGATTAACTACAGTTATGTTAAGTATATAACTCCAGTAGTAAGGTCAGGTTAACCCACCATGCTGGGAGGTACAGTAGCAGCTTCTTTTTTGGGCTAAGAGAAACTGCCTGATATAGTGGCTTCCATATTCGATCAAAGAAATTGGATGATGATCAGCACCACATTTTCACTGCTCCTCTCGAACTGCGGCGCAGGAATTGCCAGTTCGGCCACGCCAGCGCAAGTGTGCGAGCAGCTGAAGAAGATGGTGAAGAGCAGCAGTCCATCTCTGACAACTGTGCCTTGGTAAGAGTGGCGACCATTGCTTGGTGGTGACCCTGTGACCTGCCCGATGGACTGTTGGTTGTTCGTTTTGGGTTATGTTTTGCCGTATAGATAGATTTACAAGAATCTAGATTAGTAGCATATAGATTTAGAATCATCCAAATTTCGTTGTTCGCCTAAAAGTTCCTGATTTCTCCCATGTTCGAACTAATGATTGTGTTGTGAATCTAATTTTGAACAGGCCTGAATGAATGGGCTCGAACCAAGTCAACTTCGAGTTGTGCATGCTTAAGATGAGTTGGTTCCAACAGCGCGCATAGAATTATTTACATAGAAAAACTGTTGAGGAGACTGCGAAGCCTTCAGATAGCAATGTGGCACAAGTCTATTATGGATTTGGCTGCAAAATCAATGACAATAGCTGATCAGCCTTGCCAGACAACACGTTCCTCCAGTAATGGAATATCCACTTCCCATGGACGACTTTTATCTCTGTATATCTCTATATTGTTTGTGCGTCATTTATTTCGCTGCAATAGATATATTATATTGATATGCTGTAGATACAGTGAGAAAACGTACTTGTACACCCTCATTTGAACTCGAATCTCCTAAGTCAAGTGCAAGATTTTGTTGGGATTTTGATATCAACCGCTCCTAACCGCTATTCTTACTATTAGCCTCAATATTGGTATTGACTGCTACTATTGACTCCGTTTTACTACTCTTAGACACTACAAATCATTTCTGTGAAGTGATATAAAACCACCACTACTAAATCTACGAACTATTTGTCAAGCAGCTACTACCGTCAACATCCGTTACCTACTATTGAACCAGTTCTTAGCTACAGACTGGTGACTACCAGATCTTTGATATGTTGACACAACAAATAATCAGTATAGTAGCTGGTTAAGAACTAGTCCTAGTATTAGCTACCGCATACTAATACATGAATCATCATTATTTACTATTAAACCCTTCTTTTCCACTTGCTGCCGCTACTACTACCATCATTGCTGCTGCTGCTGCTGCTCCTGCTGCTGCTGCTGCTGCTACTACTACTACTACTACTACTACTACTACTACTACTACTACTACTACTACTAGTTCGGCTATTTCTATCGCTACTGCTACTGCTACTTCTACTACTACAACTACTATTATCATAACAATTATTACGCTACCGCTGACTATGAATTACCATACTGATGCTAACCATTCTGAAACCCTTCAAATTCCCTACTTGATCTCCCTAGGCAGTCAGCGCGGCCGGAGTGATCAACGCGCAGGTCGCGGTTACCCCCTGGGCTTGGCCTGGGGACCAACCAGCCATGGCTGGTGTGAAGATGTTGCTTCAACTTGGGTGCCCCATTTCAGAGTTTGACAAAAGTTGATGATGAAGCTGGCACGAGCCTGAAAAAGTTAAAATACAGTATTATTTTTACTGCCTGTAATTCTATAGATGGTGTCTAGCCATTGAGAACTAGCACTGATAGGGCATAAGCAATCAGAATCACAACAAGGACAAAAGTCTTCCCATCTAACATTGATTGGCTGGCTGATTGTTTCCGGTCGATTCTCATGATCAAAATATTGAAATGGCCCCTGCCAGCGATGTCCTTGAGATGTTAATGCTGCTGCTCTCGTTACTGCTGGGGTGCCAAATGAGCGATCATTGGTTAAGCCAAAAATGTAGGTACTAATTTGTCAGGAAAGATGGTCAATCTTGCTGAAATTCCATGTGCTGAAGAAGTAAGAGACATTGATTTGTTTCATTCAAAGATTCAATGAGTTTGGGTGTTTGTGTCCACCAGTGGATGGTCAAACATTGTTTGCTCACGAGCTGAAAACAGACCCGGGTTTTCTGTGCAACCTATTGGAGGTCATCCACGGGTTGAGTAATTCGCAGAGCCACTTGATCACATCATCCATGGCCCACTGGCCGAGTTCCGAGTGCTATATTCTGCAGGGATGCCAGGGGGTACCGACGGCATTTGCTGCCAAAATATTGTTGTTCGGTTCCTTTTTCTGACTCCTTTTCCGCTGGTGGATTCCCTAGTATGGTTGATTATTGTCCCCTATAGTTATGCATTAACCACTAGTTTCGGATAAGCCTTGGTTGATGATTAACCCTAGTTTGGTGGATTCCCTAGTATGGTTGATTATTAACCCTAGTTATTGTCCCCTATAGATAAGCATCAACCATTCGAATCGTGCTGTTTCGAGTTGCCTTCCGCCTCGCAGGCGGGTGTCAACATGGAAATCAGCAGCAGCACCATGCAGAGCCGCAGCGAAGCGGCCACGCAGCAGAGGGAACAGAAGGCGCGACCCGGGTCAGCAGCGTCGGCGCGTCACGGTCCAGCGCGAGGCTTTGATGGCGAAGATGAGCAGAAATTACGGGCATTGGTAAGTTTCTTGATTCTAAGATGGTTTCTTATTGATGATGTTCATGATATAAGATTCTTTCTTAGTGATGATGATGATGATGATGATGATGATGATGATGATGAAGATATCGTGGGAAATCCAAATTTTAAATGACTTTTGATGTACTTTGATGGTAAATGGACTTTTTAGTTTAGTGGATAAACAATGCTATAGTGGTTTCTTGATATGGATCTACCATTGCTAAATTTGGTAAAGTATTGTTTCATCTGACCTGAAAATGACATTGGTCCTGTATTGTAGAAGGTGATTTGATTTGACAAAGTGGGGTATGGTGCTGCAACCGTATGATATGGTACGCTGTTGCATGTGGTGGTATGATGCTGATATGATGTCGCATTGCATAATGCAGTGGCAAGTGCTGCAATTGGCAATGATATGAAGTGGCATTATAGTTGTCGTTATAGGATGCTGTATGCAATGCATGATGATACACAAAAGATCACAGAACATAGAATTGCGTCCTATGATTGCACAGGTAACCATTGCGAAATGATCATCACATAATCTGCATACAATGATCATCACATTGTAGTAGCATACAACATGTTCTGATTTTACTTGCGACATCAATTTGACGAGGTGTAATTAATGGACAGACCCATTGTATATGTAATTACACATATGCGAAATTCTGTATGCACATTAATTATCCATTTATCTATATACATATATACACATATTGTATACACATACATAGACGACTGGTGCTGGTTAGGCATAGTTCAACATAGATCATCACTGACCATGATGGAAAACCACTCTTAGTCACGTCGCGAGGAACCGCCAATGGGGCTCGGATTGCCAGGCAGGAATCGTCAACAGAGAACCGAACACCACTTCGACGGAGGCACAAGCTTTGCCATGGCAACAAATGCAGATCTCAAGTGATTAAGTCTGGACTGCACGGATTGGTGCACTTTGGTGTCAAGACAAATGTGTGACATTCCTGGGGACAGTTGCAGGTCTCTTCAATGTTTACGAAGAGAATTGGAGTTCTGCAATCAAAGCTTTTGGCATTGTTGGACCAAATCATCAGTAAGGTGCTACGGAATCTTGAAACTTGAAACTGTTGGCAATTCTAAGCTCTTTGTTTTATTGGACCACAACATCAGTAACCATTACACATGGAGAGACATCAACCAGGACCCAGTAGGAAGCAGCTGCCCCATCTTTGGTGTCCTTGAAGCTACACGACTTGAGGAGAGCACAACATCCTCCACAACGTGCGCACGGGGATTGAGCTGGCAAGGGCTTGGGTAGACTCTGAAATTTCAGAGTGAACGTTGCTCAGTGGTGATTCTTCCATCGTGAAACTTGGTTATGGAATTTTCTGTCTCAAGGAGTGAACAAGGAGTGAACAGTACGATGCAGTACATCAGTACAGGCGATTTAACGGCCCGATGGCAGTTCAGTTTGAAAGATTTTTGTCGTGTGGCTATGGGTCAAAACCCTGTACTCTGGTTCCCCCATTATTGACTATTGTTTTCCTTATTATTGTTGGCTGTTATCCTCCATTATTGGTTGGTTAATATTGACCCAACTCGCCATGTTAGTTTGTTCCCGGGCTTAAAATTTCCTTTCAGGTCGACTACCAGCAGCACCACCAGCACCACTACAACGACTAGTTCTTCTAGTCCGGTGCCAGCCTCAGACTGTGGCAGGGTCAACGTGATGGCCATTCAAAAATCAAGGGGGCAACGTGTCACATCTTTTCTTGAGTCAGAAAGCCGCAACAGTTCGTACTTGGGTGTTTCTCAAAATAGGGGTAATTACCCCCAAATCATCAATTTAGAACGCTTTATAGCGGTAAACCGACCATTTTTGGGCCCCCCCCCCATTTTGAGAAACCACCACTGGTACCTTCAGATGCTATTTGCGGAGTTTCACCCGTGCAGAAAGTCCGCATGACAACCTCTCCATCACGGACAGTGGAGACTGAAGTAGTAGTTAGGGGAATTGAGGAGAGTAGTCATGATATGATAAATACTCTGTCAGTTTGATCGTTTGGGATGGTTATACCCAGCACTATCACTTCCTTTCTTTGTCTTTCTCTCCCTCTCTCTCTCTCTCTGTACGGCGGTCAGAACCAACTAACCAGCTGAAAAATGGATGGATGAACGTCCCAGTAAAACCTACATTGGTTGCTTTTGGGATACTAGAGGCACAGGAGCTCGACCCACAGCCATAAATGTAAATAAAAGTTGATATACTATACAATCAATTAATTAAACATATCAATCACAACTTGTGCTTGAACATGTATTCATTTGCCTATCAGAATCTAGCTGTTCTTTGATTCCCATTTTTATCAGTATCTTCTGGGACGTTGTGATGCTTCGTCAGCTGCGGCTTTGGTATCACATCGTTGGGACAGATCAACCAGGACCAGTGGAGACAGTACTTGGATATATGGGTGTTTCTTAAAATATGGGTACCCCATGGTACCCCCAAATCATCCATTGCAAACCATTATTAGTAATAAACCAGCTAATTTTCAGGTCCCCTATTTTGAGAAACCCCCATATCGAAGTACTGCGCCTGGTCATCTTTGGTGACTTGAGGCTGGCGACGACAACTCGACGACGTGCGCACGGGGGCTGGCAAGGGCTTGGGTAAACTCTGAGACTTCAGAGTGAAGGTTGCTGAGTGGTGATTCGTCCATTGTGAAACTTGGGTGTGGAGTTTGGTACTGATTTGATGGCCCAATGCCATTCCAGTGAGTGTAAAGAAACCTCATCTTTTGAACAAATGTTGTCACGTTACTTTGTCCATGCAGGTCGACTACCACTTCTTCAGCGACACCCTCAGACTGTTGTCGCAGGGTCTATGTGATAGCAATTGAAAGAGGAAGGTGGTAATATGTCTATATTTTTTTGACGTTTCATTTGCTCAAAGCTGCTGGAAGATGCATACAGGAAGTCCAAGTTTCCTAGAAACTCAGCAATCTTTGGAATCATTGCAAGTCCTGCCAAGACCAAAAAGACATCATTTGCTTGTTTTTTGAAGCACGACTTCTGACTCTTATACTCTCTCATGATTGTTTCTTAGAATAGGGGTACCCTTAAATCATCCAAGCTTCATAGTGGATAGTACTAACCAATCATTTTCAGGGTTCCCCTATGGCTTGAGAAACCCCTTCATGGTGATATCCCGCGTCAACGTTGAGCTTCTCGGATGGCTCGAAGCACCAAGGATCCCAACGGCACCGTACCGGCGTGCGCACCGCAGCGGGGTGGGACCAGTCGTTGGGATCATGGCTGAGCAGTGGCCCAGCCCCGTGCAGTTGGGCGATCCTGCGAGGTCAAGATAGATTGAAGTATGGATTGAAGTTAGTAGTGTTTATCATACCCTGGCCGTAAAAAAACTATGCTTAATGGTCGGCATGGGCCCCAAAACTATGCTTAATGGTCAGTATTTTGATGTGATTTGATGTATACAATGGGTTGATGCCAGCCAAAATTATGCAAAACACAGTGGTTTGTTGGTTTACGATGCTTAGTCTATCGCCAAGATGGCTGGTTGTCAGGCCCCAACAAAGCCAATTTTTTGCAACGAAGGAGGTCGACCGAGTCGAGGTCGATCAGGGAGCGTTTTGCCTTTGAGCGCTGGGGGAATGAAAGTAGGCAAGTGCGGCATCCGTGGAGAGATTTGGGGATCAATAAACCGATAAAAAGAAAGGCTGATTGATCCCCAATGGTATAGTGATGATAGTTGATGATGATAGTTGATGATGATCAATGGATTAACTATTGGTTGATCATTAGATGATGAAAGGGCATAGTCAGCGACAATGGTTCCTACACCAATGACGAGTATATTACCATCATGGCCTGATCAGTGGGACGAGGCGAGCCCAAGACAAAACGGAACGGGTTGCATCCCCGAGCAGTACTCCAAACCGACCAAGACAGTTCCACTGTACATGTTGCATTGCGCACAGGAGATGTAGCTATGTATACTAGTGTAGACTCATTGTCTATTCATCTAAGATGTATACATACATATAAATATACATGTGGGTGTTTCTCAGAATAGGGGACCCCCCAAATCATCCATTATTAATCATTTATAGTTCTAAACCAACCATTTTGGGGGTCCCCTATTTTGAGAAACAGCCAAATATACATCTGTATATATACATCACAATGGTCTTCCCTACCGAGAAGATTGTCATAGCACAGCTTTGGCGGTGACAATCCACTCGCAGGTTGGACGGTGACGGATATACCAATGGAGCTCCTCCCATGGTTCCGACCTCAGGTGATAACGTTCGCTCCCAGGGAGATCGAGCATCGAGGGCGGCATCGTTGATGGTTCACGGTTATGTGGTAGTTTCTTGATATATAAATATATTTATATATATATAAATATATATATATATGTTCAAAATCGGTTATTGCTAAAAATTGGTCGGTAATGCATCCCAAATGATTTATGATCCCCTAAAATTGGTAGGTTTATGACAAAAAATGGTTAAACATTTTTCTTTCGGGGTTCCCTATTCTGAGAAACACCCGTAGGGTAGAATGGTTGATGATGAATGTCAACTCCACATTGATGGGAGACAGCTGGGAATGACTGATTTTGGGGATTGGTTAATCCCTGGTTGATGATTATCAACGAAGAGAAACGCATGCTATTTGCCTGACAACCTTCAGAATGCCATTAGACCGCTGATCAGCCATGATTCGCCCATCGGTTGATCATTCTGGATGCGAAATTCTCAGAATGCCAATCCGATGCCTATGGTGATTACCCCGTTGATCATCAATAGGTATTGGATTTCCTTTGATTTTTTACCCATCAGTTACCCATCATCTATGGTTAATCCAATGATTTCCCTACGATTCTTTGGTGCCGTACATCAGTTCCTGTGCGGGACATGACGGGTCGACCACTGGTGCAACATCTGATAGAAATTCGCTGGTTGGAGGCCGCTGCCAGGAGCGACCGAAGCAAATGAAGAATGGTAGTTGGTTGATTTTGATTATGATTTAATGGTTGATGGCTACCCAGGATTAATAAACCCCTGGTTGATTAATAGGGGGTATCCCCTAAAAGCCTTGGTTTTCCATTAAAATGGGAACCCCCTAGTTAATCAACCAGGGGTTTATTAATCCAGGGTAGCCATTACTCCATGGTTGGTTAACCAACTTTGAAACCATTAAATGCGGCTAATGATGATTAATTAACCATTATTAAATGTGATTTTGATTATTGTTTTTTTTGGATACTCCTTGATTTAATCCGTGATTATTATACAAAGTGTCGCTTGCTTTTGATTACTGATTGAAATATTGTGTGCAAAAGATCTGATTGTTGATATCCATGTTAGATGATGTTGTTTCCATGTTAGATGTGGATATGCATTACAGGCAATCATTTGTCGCAATGTGTAAATTTCCAGCCATGTCCATAGTTTGCCGAGGCTGCTTTAGTGCTTGGGAGTTTCCCTAACATTTGGGGGTGATGCTTGGGATGATGCTTGGGATGCCCTTAGTTGTCCATGTAGGATCATCTCAGAATGGTGCAGCTACTTCCATATCGTGAAAAGTTCCACCTGCCAACATGTTTCCAACTTGTGGGAGAGTTGACGGGTTTCAACCTTAAGAAATATGGATGCTGCAGCACTCTTGCGGCCAGCAGGCCGCCCAAATTCTCACAGGAGACTTGTCACCCTGACAAAAAACGAGGATCGCACAGCTGAGACTCCTATTTAAGGAAACCACAATTCACCCACAGCTGGGATGCCCTTAGTACCCCATAAAATATGCACACCTGCAGCAAGTAATTGTGATGACCGGCGTTTGTTTTCATATGATAACTAACCATGACTACTTTCATACATATCACATCTATAGAGATATGCATATTGCAGGTCCAATCAAACCTTGACTATTCAGTGACAATCAACAACTATATTTGTTGCGAATCGTTAGTTGAGGTTCATCACCCCAGTGGTTTCTGATTATGCCCAGGATTGATTCTACCCCTTGAAGTCATGGTGATGAAACATCATCAACATCACAAGGAATGGTAGCTTATGATTGAATTCACGAAGCAAGATTGTTCATCCACTATATCGCAATCAGTCTAGTCTAGTATTCAATTTCATTGCCATCAATGAGGTAGTTCAGAAACCTCATCACCTAAATTCAATGATCATCAATAACTATTTCATCATAGGTTCAACCAACGAATTATCACTAGGTAGTTCATAAACCTGGCAGTGTGTCAAAACCCCGTACCCCTGGTTCCCCACCATTAACCATGGTTTTCCCTTGTATTGTTGGTGGAAATCCCCCATGAAATTGGTTCGTTAATATTGACCCATAGCTATTCAGCTGGTATATCCCCTATAATTGTTAGTTATCATCCCCTATTATTAACCGTTAACCAGCTATTATTGGTTGGTTAACTGCTTGACCCATAGCCACCTCATTACTTAAAGCTAATAATTCGTTGGTTTCATCACCAGCGGATCTGCCTCCCCAGGGCGACGTTGGATCCGGTGGCTGGTTCGCATCCGGGGCCCATGGGACGCCGGGCCGTTTTGGGCCCGCGGGCCCAAAAGGGCAGAAAGGAGCAGGGCTTGGGGGATGTCAGTTATTAACCAACCAATAATAATAGCTGGTTCATGGTTAACAATAGGGGATGAAAACCAGCAACTATAGGGGATATACCAGCTATAAATGGTTTATGGGTCAATATCAACCAACCAATCATGGAGGATAGTAGCCAGTAATAAGAGGGAAACAATGGTG
The DNA here is from genome assembly GCA_009767595.1 of Symbiodinium kawagutii. Classification (NCBI taxonomy): domain Eukaryota; class Dinophyceae; order Suessiales; family Symbiodiniaceae; genus Symbiodinium; species Symbiodinium kawagutii. The sequence continues at coordinate 643,462 of VSDK01010127.1, read as the reverse complement.
AATAATGGGAACCAAGGGTACAGGGTTTTGACCTACAGCCATATGGGGGTTTCTCAAAATGGCGGACCCCAAAAATGGTTGGTTTATTGCTATAAATGCTTTTAACAAAGGATGATTTGGGGGTACCCCTATTTTGAGAAACACCCATATGGGTATGTGCCAAAATGAATAGGGTAACCAATGGGCCCCACCAAATAATAATCATTTTACTAGAAAACCATTGGTTTTTGGGGTACCATTATTTTGGCACACAACCATACGGGGGTTATAACCACATATGATGGCTAATAATAGGGGATAGTCATCCACAAACTCATGGTTAAACAACTACTATATGGTGGTTTCTCAAAGTAGGGGTAACCCCCAAAATTTAGTGGTTAATTGCTATAAATGGTTTTAGAAGGATGATTTGGGGGGTATCCCTATTTTGAGAAACCACCATATGTATTTATAAACATCGTGTACACAAATGGTGTGTAACCGACTGTTTCTTACATCACTTAAGTAGCTATGATCAGACGAGCTACACATTGAGATAACATGGGGATGTCTTTCAGACACCTAGAGGGGTATGACGCCAAAGCTTCAGCGTGCTAACTTGTTGATTTTGTCCATGGCGAGCCATGCAACGTGTTGCTTTGGGGCCCCTGGAATCCCGTGCGAAGTGTGGGGACTGTGAGTCCCGGGTGCAATTGAAAGTTCGCACCAGCAACTGCTGGGTCAGTGTAAATCATCAACCAGTTGATGACGCTGCTTCATAGCTGGGGGACCTCCAAAATTGGTTGGTTCATCACTACAAATGTTGAATATATAGACTCGATATGACTGGATGATAACTCAAGGTAGCTTTATTTGGAGAAACTAGCAGCCGCGTAAAACTGCGACGAGAAGCAGTTGTGACACGTTTGTGAGACCATGAATAGCACAACCAGAATTGTTTGTTTTCGGATCACTGGATTGGCCTGGCACCACATGGGAGGCTGCAACAGCCACGAGGCGTGGAGTTGTACTCGTAGGTTTTTTTCGGATGCGTCGAAAAAGGCGCAGTGAAAGGATCACTTACCAAATCATTGAATCGATGATCTGTGGTGGTCACAAACATTTTTCATTTTCCCTAGCAAACACTAACAAATGGCTGGTTGACTGGCTGACTAATATTTTTCATAGGGGTTGCAACCACCAACCAGAATGATCTGTGTCGGCTAGTAGTTGATCATTTGATGTCCAGCTGCTCATCAAATTTCATTAATTAATCATCCCTTTCAAACATCCCTTCTCCTGGCATCCAAGCAAAGTCCACGCCATGGTTCCAAGCCCCACTTCCTGGCTGATCAGGTACAGAACCCTGAAAAAATCTATGGCGCACCGATGATAACCTCACTGGGGTCAGAACGTCGATGAAGCAACAAATCTGGTGGTTACCCGCATGGATATGGGTATGTGCCAAACTAGTGGTACCCCAAATACCAATAATTTCTGAGTAAAATGATCCGTTTCTGGTGAAGCCCATTGGTTGCCCTCTTTTGGCACGTGCCCATTGCCAAGGACTTCTGGCATCCGTACTCCTGACCTTTGGAGCCTTCTTTGCGTCAGAATAAAACAATGATGTCAACAAATGTTCGAACACCACGAAACAAGATGGCACAGATGTTGCCTTGCGTTCTGCGAAGCAGAATTGCTACCTTGTTGATCCTGTTTGAAAATGTCCTTTTTGCGCTTGTCCACCTGATGTCAGCATTTTCTGAGAAGCGGTAAGCACTTGCTGAATAAATCATCAGATTCAGCCATTCTCAGCCATAGTGGTTTGCTAGATGCACAGGATAATTTGTGGATTTCCGTTGGTACAACGTAGAATATTTGTACAGTATATACAACCTACAATACCACCTTGAACATCTCTAGCTGGTCTCTGGCTGATTCATTGACGTAGAAGTGTTGTAGATGGTGTTCTTATGCCTTTTCTTGTGCTAGTCTTCTTAAGGAGAAAGACATTTGTTGCTTGGCACTTCCAATCATTTGTGAAATCGTGGTTGTTGGCCCATGCGCACCTTGTTTCCATGCAGAGAACATCCATCACATCCAACAGGTGATGGCCCATACTGCATATCCTTCCAGGCAGTACAGTGACTTACAGGCAGGAACAATTTGTTGGAATACTTTTGGCTGGAATAACTGGCTGATTGTTGGGAGGGAGCGATTTGGAGCTAGGGGTACACTATGGGCTTTGAAAGGGCATTTAAAGCGGGAGCTAGGGAGCTACCAGGAGTGCCCTAACCAAATGGTAGGTAGTAAATTTTTGGTAGGGGAGGGGGGGTGCCTAAAGAGTGGAATCATTTTCCTATGGTCCAATGGTCCTATGGCAATACAGAGCCGATCCAAGTAGATACATGCAGTTTGAAACAGTTGATAACAGACGTTCATCAAATTCATTCAGACATACGTGCATAGATGACCACGTTGGGGTTGGCTCGCAGCAAGTGGCATACAAAAAGCCCACGCACGCCCCCAAAGTTGACAATATTGTGACAGACTGTTCACAGTGGGCCATTTCTTTAAGAAATTATTCCTGGTAGTTAGTGGAATATGTTTCTTGAATATGTGCTTCGCATTTCTTTTTTTGGTATGAGCAGGAAAAACCCAATGACTCAAAGTTAATGGCTGCAAAAACTAGTCAAACTGTACTGGAAGAAGTTTTCTTCGGGCAGGTATCAAAACATTAATACATGTAAGAAATCCAAGACACCAATTTGGTAAGGAGCTATGGGGCGAACCAGAAATGTAAGGCACTTGACTTCTTGCGCAGGTTGGAATCTGGTCATACAAAGCAGGCAGGTATTTCAGGGACAGGTCATATACCACCGAAAAAAAAAAAACATGGTATGCGAATGTATGCGATCCTACTTGCAAACAAAAAAAGTGGCCCTCATAAACGGTGGTTTGCCATCTCCTGAAGTTTCCTACGACAGACACCGGGGTTCCTTGCGCATACTACCCTACAAGATGCGTGAACTAAGCCCTTTAACCATGGTGGATGGAACCACGTAGGAACAGTGAAGATGCTGCCCTCCAAGTACTGCAGCATTTGTTTCAGCAGCATAAGAGGTCAAACCACTGCACGCACAGAACAGCTGACTTCGGGGTCTCGTGACGCGCGAACTTTTATCCGATCTTCCTGCAGACTTTAATAAGCCGCAGCTGGGAGATTGGAGTCCTGGTAGGTTTCTTCGCGGGGTCAATGGAGTACCTTTTGAATCCTTTTGACGCCTGAATTCTTGTTTGGAATTTCGAGGAATTATTCTTCCGGAACATTCCAGAGCGTAAATTACCAGAATGGCGAAATGACTCAAAATCATCATCCAAAGCTAGCAGGTACGAAATCATCAGCCGAAACAGGAACCGTGCTAGATTACGTTCAGATTACATTACCGTTCCAGCACGTAAACTCCCGTAATGGACGCACATACCTGTACGATTGCGGTAGTTCACATCATTGTCGATTTCAAATGATCTCACCCAACAATTCTTAATGCTAGGGGCTTCACCGGCAGGCGAGCCCAACCACTGGTTGCCGGAAGTCCAGATGGTGATTTTTTTGTTCAGGGGTCAGGGGTGCTTCTGGACCCGTTGGGTTTCGCAGGCATTGTTGCTGTTTGCTGCTGATTGTAGCAGTGGCAGCGATCTCTTGCGCTTGAGGTCTCTAGAGTTCTGGTGATGGCGGTGTGTGCCATTGGGCAAGCCCAGCAATCTGTTCGTTTGGGACGACCTTCGTCCCCAAGCAGAGTCAACAGCTGATGAGAACGCCAGAGCCGGCTTTTCCGCTCAGAGAGACCAGCTTCCTGAGATGCCTGCACATGAGCAGCCATTTGGTTCATGAGGACATGATTTGGCTCAGGGACGGAATGCATTTCTAGACATGTCATGAGTCATGGTATGCCTCTGTATATACACATGCAAATATGCACAGTAAAGTGAACAATCTTATGCACAAAACATATGCATAGTTATGTGCAATGCAGATGAGTGTGTATATGTCAAAAAGGCGTGTGTGCTTGTTTACTTGCTCAACTCACAAACGCATGTATTGCATTCAATGGGAATTGCCTGGTATGAACAATGTGCATTTATATTGTACATGTACAGTGCAACATAATATGTAGTTTCATACAAAGCAATTCAATGTAATGTAGCGGCATGTCATGTATCATATCGTAGTTCATTATGTATGTTCATTGTGCAAATATGCATGTACATATGTGGATGTCCACAGTATGTATGTTTTAATGTACTTTAATGTAATGTAATGTAATGTAATGTAATGTAATGTAATGTAATGTAATGTAATGTAGTGTACCTTGCTATACATTTTATGTGTGTATTTTTTCATCCAACCGTAGACAAAAGTATGCATTGGTCTATTGTATGTAACGGTTGTATGTATGAATTGATCATGTACTGTTCGAGATGTAACTCAATGTAGGCTTTCAAAATCCTGGAATCTAGTGCAACTCATTGTAGCGCTTTTGTTGGATGCATGCATATTGTCTAGACTTTTTGCATTCATTTTGGGTCTGAGTATGACTGTGTGCATGTGTTGCGTACGTTGAGTACGTTTCAATGCAAACTAGTGCGAAAACTATTGAAATGGAATGTGGTGTTTTCAGTTCGTTTAATGTACTTGTATGTAACGCATGCAGTTTGTGTAGTTTAGTGAATCTAGGCAGTGAATGGTATGTGAATAGTAGATAATTTGTATGTATAGATGTACGGAAAGTAATCCAAGGCAATGCTGATGGCGATGTTTGAAGTAATGTATGTGTGAGTCTTGTCTTGTAATGTATCAATGTGACATATCGTTTCCTTGCAAAGTGACGAAGCGTGGCAGTGATTGCAATGTCATATGCTGGTCATTTAGTGTGATGGGATTTGGTTTGCCGCGTTGTGATGTTATGTGGTACGGTATATATATATATATATGTATACATGGAGGCTTGTAAGTTGAAGGTCAATGTATGTAATGCAATGCAATGCGACGCAGTGTGATGCAGTGTCGTCTAGCAATCTGTGGCAACGTAACGTGACTTGATATGATGCATGCATCCACATACAGTACTCTCTTCAGTTTTTGTTTGTACTGTATGTACTTGCATGTAGGTGCGTGTATACAATATATGATGGATGTATGTAGCGTACGTAATGATGGTATGTATGTTTGTATGGCGTGTGGTATGGACTGTACGGTATGTTGTGTAATTAGTTATATGTACATGTACTGTATGTAATGCGGGGTAACGTCGCGTAGTGCAACGTCTGGTGTTGTATACGGCATGTTTCTCAAACAAAGGTTTGCGGGTTGAAATGAATTCCGGCAACCTATGAAATATGGCTTCCAGGCCGCATTTTGCACCTCCCAAGTAGACCAGCACATACTTTGTATTTGATGCATGGTTTTTAGATTATCTCTCATATCTCGAATGGACATTTTTGCAGGCATTTCTCGTCGCAAGGAGCAGCGTTGTGTAGATTTCAGTTCGAGGTAGGTTGACCGTGCAGCTGAACGTGCGCATTCCCGCCTTTTTTTTTGGTTTGCGCATACACAGCTGCTGACCCTGAGGCGGACTCGGCATGAAACATCAATCCGTTATCACTGCATAGCTTTCCGAAGGGTAGAGTAAGTCATAATATGTCGACTTGTTCACTGTGCTGTTTTTTAAATGTGTGTTGTAATGATATTCTCTCCAATCATGCTTTATGAAAGGAACACCTGAAGATCCTTCCCGTTTGAGTTTTGATCCCGCCTCAATCGATTTCTTATGACCTTCCCGCATGGCCGTGGCACAATCTTTAAAGTCATGTCTTGGCGTGAAGGCGAGACTGTGGAGTTAAGGCAAAATAGTACCGGACTCAGCCGCCAGTGGAAGACAAATGTAGCTGAAGCTTCACCTAGGGTAGGTATACGAGCTCTAACAGACTGCATAGATGAAGATCCCAGCAAAATGTACCAAGAATATCTAATTCCTGGTTTGATTGAAGTTCGCGACTTTCCCGAGTAATTGAAATGGAGGGCAACTAACCACCAACCAGATATTGAAGCCCGACATGAGGGGATGTTTATCGCCGGCTGGGAGTCGATCACTAGGCTTTTGCTGCCTAATTGGGTATGCCACTATTGACAATGCTAAGAATCATGATTGGCTGATGCATGATACTTATGCTTTTGCATATGAGCCACCAGTATCCACTAGAACTGGCTTTACGCATACGCATGTTTATATCTACATTCTTATATTTAGATCAGCGTTTGACAACCATCAGTGACTAAAACAAGTTGGTAAATAGACAGGTTGTTAAACATTCATTGACTAACAAACATTGACTACAACTATAGTTGTCTTAGAGTGGAACTTAGTTGTTTGTTAATAATAGTATTAAGGCAACAAACTGTAGTTGTCTTGAACCGAGTTAGAGATGGGGACGCTACCTGCTCCTAAGTGGATCGACCGGCTGATCAGCACTGGGGACCGGCGCTTGGCCGTGCCACGAGAATTGGAGCATCATCCACCTTCATTGCATGGTGATCCAACAGTTTCGTGGATTTATCGTGGAATCCACCGGAGTTTCTATAGTTAACCAGGGTGAAACTGGGGTTTTACAGGGGTTGATACTGGTTACGACTTGAGACACTGAAGCATCCTCAAGTCGTGGCATCAAAGTTGCACCAGATAAACTGTTCAAGCAACGCGGATCACAAGCAACGCGGATCACAAGTTTCCTCGTGAGAGATGCTTTTGGCTCAAATCATCTGGGGCTGATTAGTTCAAATCAACTCTTTGTGCTTGACTAAGACAAGCGGAGCTGATCTTTGCGTTCTAGGGGCGTCTTGGTTTTTGAGAGGGGCCAATGCCGGACAGGCGCATGATGGGTGCACCTTCTGCCGGATTCTGTTGGACGACCAGTTGCAATTGCGAGAGAGTGAGTTGTACAAAATTTGGTCCATGGGCTTAGGCGGGCCCCAATCCATAAACATGTCAGCGGGACTGTTTTGCAGTAACTCTGTTTCTGAGAAGTCTACGTTGGATAAGAGCAGCACGCCTTTGCTAGTTTCTTAGTGCATTTCAGTGTATACATCGGTACTGAATTAGCTTTTGTGCTTAGTCAGCTAGTCAGTTAGTCAGTGGTTGCATGCTTAATTAGCTGGTTGCTTAGTTCCTGTGGCCAGTCAGTTGAGGAATTCTTACCGACTTGGGCAGTCAGCCAACAAGTCAGTCTGTCCGTCAGTCACTTTTAGTTGAATCAAGGTCCATGTGCACTTGTTGATTCACTTCAGCATTTTTTCTTGGTTTCCCCAGTTTCCCCGCTTACTTATTCCCTTGCATACTTCATGCTCCAACTTCGAAGCTGGAATCTATCCATGGCCCCAGGGTCGCAGTGATGGGGTTGTCACTAATGCTACAAGTAATTACCCACCCCTCCTTGGGCCATCTCAATGATTGATCCCCAAACACGCTGTTGTAGCTGACGTAATGGTGGTGAATGATCATGGCCAAACCATCACAACTTTGGATGGGTTTGGCTTAGCGAGTGCAGATGCAGCAATTGTTTGGGCCTCTGAAGCAGATGATCCGTTATGATCCCAAGAGCTTGTCTCACCAGTCCCATGACACTTGGAATGATATAATCAGACAGAATTAACGCAAACTTGCATATATACATCATATATATGTGTGCGTAACATAATTGTATATATATACACGTATAAATATGAAAATAGATATAAATCGAAATATAAATATACAAATGTAAATTCAAATCATAGATTTTTTTTGCAACTTGTTATCAGTTGCGGTTGTTTCTTGCCGCTGTGATGCTGAGCATGCCGTTCCCTTTTCGCTTCCTGAGGTCATGCGGGGGATTTTCCAGGTCTTCCTGCTGGCAGCGGTGGGGCAAACCTTGGCAGTTGCCTGGCTGCGATGAGTTCACTAGGTGTGGATCATGGGATCAGGGACCCATGGTGATCCACGGTGATCCATGGTGATCCATGGTGATCCATGGTGATCCATGGTGATCCATGGTGATCCACGGTGATCCATGGTGATCCATGGTGATCCATGGTGATCCATGGTGATCCATGGATCATCATGGATCCCATGGCAAAAAACACATCAGCAACAACGTGGCATTGAGCATCATCGAGCCATGTTTGTTGCGGCGAGTTTTTTGTTTTTCGGGCAGATTTCTGGGTGCAGCTGAGACCTGCGGCGCGACAGCAGCGCTGGGGTGATAAGCTGACCAGCAGGGCCCCAGATGGTCCCAGGGTTCAACCACCCGAGTCGCTCACCCTGTTTGGGATTGGAGCTCTTTGGAAGAATGTTCTACATCACTTGACCCTTCCTCGTGCTGCCCATGTTTGCATGGTGCCAGTTGATACTGGTGGTAACTACGAACCATCCTAGAATCACTATTAGTAGGGAAACCACCAGTGACTCAGGAGTGCACCACGGCTTTAGACAATCCCACTGACTAATCTTGGTCAATCAGCAGGTGTTGAAGCAGATGATTGACCATCTTGAACTGCCGATCATGGCCATGATCTGTTCGTCATGCTTGGCTTGATTGGCCACCAGAATCCATGGGCCATAATCCATGGGCACATGACATCCACATGACTAACCATAATCCATTGGCTAACCATAATCCATGACATCCACATGACATCCACGGCCTGTCTCTTCCATGTCCATGCATGGCACGGCACTTATAAGGAACACGTGGCACAACGACGGCTGAACCTCCGCAAGCCCAGCCCGTCGATTCGGCAGTTGTCCACCGCGGCCACTTGGCAGGTCGCCTGCGTGACGATGGTCACATCGAGTCACATGCCATGACTTTTCAGCTGCCACCGCTCTCGTGGACCATGAAAACAAATGCAATGTGTATAGAATAACTATGTAACTAATGTAAAAAAATACGCACATGGTTTCAATAACTAGTAGATTTAAGTGAATGAGATGAATATGATATGTAATATACATTTATATATTGTTTATATTTACACACAGATGTTTGGAAGAAACAATAATGTTTATATAAATATGATTGTCACCCAAAACCCAATCAGCCCCCAGTCACCAACACAGTGTGGAGTCGTTGGTAGCTACTTGGACCGTGCACGAAGCCAAGGGTCGAACAGACACATCACAGTACCCAGGAAGAATGGTGTAAACACCATAACCATCACAGGCTAGAGGTGTCATTGTAAGATTTTGCAACTCATATATTACTGTACACGATAGAACGAGACATAAACATGATATGTATACATATATATATATATATATATACATACAGTATGTAAATATCGTAAAAACGTGTGTAAACAGCACAGGTTTGGACTGTAACATAATCATACGTATCAATAAAAAAATCCATAAAGAGTGACAGATCAAGCAATGCTTTCAAGACCATCATTCTGCTAAGAATCTGGACGATCTTGGACATGCATCCCCACTGCTCGCAACTGATTCCCATGCTTCGTTCGGGATGATTTCACCCACCTTGGCTTATTCACATCCAGCTGTGGTGGTCATCCCGGAAAGCCCAAGGCTGAGAAGCGACGGCTGTGAGGGGCTCAGTGTGACGGTTGGATGCGCTGCATGTGTGGCTCTTGTGGCTATGTAGCAGTAGTAGCAGGGGTAACTACTAGTGGTTGGTTGGGTAGTTGAGATGTTGGGGGTGGGTCGGTGGGTGGGTGTTGGTGTTGCTTTTTGTTGTTGTTGTTGTTGTTGTTGTTGTTGTCGTTGTCCTTGTCCTTGTCCTTGTCGTTGTCCTTGTCCTTGTCCTTGTCATTGTCGTTGTTGTTGTCGTCGTCAATGTTGTGTTGGATTGTGTTTGTTTTTTGTTTTCCAGCACTTGTTAGTTGGGTGTGGGTCTCGTTGGTTGAGACATGTTTTTCCTGTTTGTTGTTCTTGCTTGTTGTGGCGGTAGTGGTGGTGGTATGTGGTGGTGTTTGGTGTTTCTGTTTCTTGATTATGTGGCATTGGGCTTTTGTTGTGTGTTTGCTTGTGCGTTGCTGAAGCAAGACTGTCGGTTCTGGTTCTGCATTTTGTGTTTCTTTCTTTGCTGAACTTGGTCGCCTGCTGTGCATTGGTCGTTTCTTGTTGTTTCGGGGACTGTGTGTTCTTGTCATTCCAGGTCGAAGAAATGCAGAAAAAAACGTGGTTGTAGGTTTTGCACTACAAGTTCAGTAGCTATGGAAACTTTATCCGGGACAGCAGAGTATGGCAGAACCCCTTGAGCTGTTGCTGGTGCATGGAGAGGAAAGCAGTCAGAAGTTGATGTGGAACAGACCTGTAGATACAACATGTTTGGTTGAAATTTACGGGTGAACAGGGGAGCATCAAGGGATTCGGATTGAAGGAGTGGGATGCCAGGCGAGCCCTGTTTCCAATGTCCAAGATGCAATGTTGGAGACATGTCCTATGTTAGGTCATGTTAGGTCCATGTCAAGTTGGCGGGGCGGCAAAGCCAAAGACATCGGAAACCGGCCCTCAGACCTAGACTTAGACAGCTAGTGATCCCAAAAAATCTCCCCTCTCTCATATAGCATCCCCTAGCTAAAGCCATTGGTCCGTAGTGTTTTTTCTTCTTGTTTTGCTTCTTCTGATTCTAGTTCGGGTGACATGGTTGCTTCCTGTTGCTACCCCAAGCCTCAGGAACGGCTATGGCAGCAGCACCAGGGGGGGGGCCACGG